>VZTL01067111.1:0-39688 GCA_013400535.1 Scopus umbretta | reverse complement strand
TCGCAAAGGTCAAAGGGTAAATTCCAATTGCTGAGACATGTTTTTATGAGTTGAATCTTAACCATGTGACAAGCAGCATTCAGACTCTGAGCAAAAGGGAGTAGGAATAAGCGTCTGGGGGAACCTTTGCGAGCAACTGTACCAGTTTGATAGCTGGCTGACAAAAGCTGCGTTCTTCCTTTCCAGTGGTTGCTTTCTCCTGTTGTTCTAGTTTTCAAATGGAAAGTGCTTAGGTAATTAACATGTTCCTTCAGCCTTTGGAAATGGAGATGAAAATAAGTGCTTGGTTTCTGCTGCATGCATGGCAATTACTTCTGGTTCATACAGTGCCTTTGATTCACAGGATGTACAGGAGAGAGCAGAAAGCCGGTGCTACCTTTTTGGTAGAAACAACGTGTGAGAAGGAAGGGGCCTCCATTACCCGAGGTACAAGAGCACCATGGGCTGGAAAGGCAAACATCGCGTGCAAACAGGTAACAGCAGCAGCTTTTGCAACAATAGGTGTAGCAGACTTTCCACCACCTCTTACCCGTCTCAAATAGGATAGGGAGCAAACAAGACTTTTGTCTTCTTGACAGATCCTTCTCCTGCTGGTGATCAACCATACTTTTCCTTTCAGTCTGTTTTCTTGATAGCTACATCAGCAGAGGCACACAAATCCTGCATCCAGGTAAATGATACTGGTGCTATCCTCTTACAGGATGGATACATTAATTGTAGCTGTGCTGTGGCTGAACTGATGAAGATCTGCTAATCACTGTCTCTGCAGAAGCCTATTGGTAGCTCAGCCAGAGGACAAGGAAGATGGGATTTTGGTAGAGACAACATCACTGCTGAAACTTGCTAAAGATGCATCATTAGAAGAATTTAATAAGCTAAGTGAGAAAAGTTAACTGATGGCTGTATGTCTGGCCTTGCTAAATCAAGTTCTCTGTTGATGTAATTGTTTGATGTAAATCAATGCATCTATGCCAGTTTATGCTTGCAAAAATATTAATTTGTTGGTTTTGTACAAGTTCTGGAAGTACTACAAGTGATACCACAAATTAGGCCAAACAAAAATAATAAGCCACTTAAATGTTGTGTTACTATATATGAAAGAAGGTTTAGAAAAGAGGTCCTCTGCTTGTCCTGTTCTCAAAGCTCTGTGAACACTGACAGTAATTTAATATAACCAGAACCCACCCACAGTTTGACTCCTGTGTTTTGACAGACAATTTACCAGTTCCTCAGTTGCTCTAAATCCTCAGAGTATCATTTCAGTCACTGGACCTACATCAGTTTATTCTACTTATGGACCTGATCCAACACCTTCAAATAGCTACAGAAGGAGAAGAATTCTGCCTATTTTGTCCTGTTTTACAGTATCTGCTCCCTATGTTTTCTCATATAACAGTATGAGATATAACATAATTTTCTCATCAATTACTGTTACAACTACCAGATTCCATAAGTGGCAGAAAACATGCCATGCAAGCCTGGTTGTGAAATAAGCACCTCAGATGAGAAATGCCACTGACTTTTAAGGGCAATTCATTTGACTTTAAGTTTATAGGATTTTCGCTGAAGTTTGTACAGCTGTGAAGTACAGTCTACTTCAACAGTAAAATTTATTAATATGAGTAATTACATGTATCATTTGACTATGAGCAGAGATGTACCATTCACATTCAAATATTGATGACATCCCATGTCCCCTGAAGGTCCAGATTTTTCTAGGTGCTTCAGGGGAGATAAGTGAGCTCAGCAGCCTGAAGAACTAGTCCTTCTACGACCTCTCATGAAAGCTTTGTATTTGTCCTAGAAGAATCAAAATGTAGTGATGGGACATATTTTTCCACTTCTTAGTTTTCATTGCAGTATCTTTCTTCTGTACCACTTGTATAATTGAGTTTTGCTATTTTGGAATGGGTTCACTTGACCCCAGAATAACCTAAAATATTACTAAAATTATTTTCACCATTTTCTAAGGAAAAATTATTTCCTTTACTCCTAGTGTCAGCAAAATAATAAAATATTGTTGCTTTGCTGATAGAACACCAGACAAAAAACACAAACCTAAATAGACTATTTGCAATGCTAAAACCAGACTCAAACAGAAAGCAAAGTTAAGTTTTTATTTTTGTTTAAAAGCAGAGATATTAAATAATCTACAAAGTCAAACACTGTTAAAAATCTTATTTTAAACTAGAGTACACTGGACAGCATTGAAGCTTTCACATAGCTAAACAAAAGCTTTCTGAGGGAAGTTTCAGAAGGCATTTCTTTATGTTTTGTCCATATTCTAAGTGCCCTCTACTGCCAAAAGAGCTGTACTACAGAGAGAGCAAGCACTTGTTTGCAGGCAGCAAGTAGAAACCCACCCAGAGACTGATAGAAAGGAAGAATTTGATACTTCCCTGTATTGCTTTTCAGGCTATATATGGTTGGACTTGAAAGTTACCAGCAATAGGATGGGTTTTTTATAAGAAGAAAAAGAAAAGTAAATCCAGTGGTGAATGGTGAAAATACGTAATCATTTATTTCTGCTGGTAATGTGGGTTCCTCCTTTCTGCAGCTTGCTCTCTTCCATTGGTTTCTCTACCTACCCGTGATGTCTATTTTGGCATTTGAGAGATGTCTTTCTCAAGACCAGCTGTGATCCTGCCTAACGTGTAGGCAAGTTTTACACTTGTGCCCCAGGATAAAGCACAGGGAGAAGCCGTCCCTCCCTGTGGAGCTGACGGGGTGCAATAGCTGGGGGAGATGTAACCAACGCTGTGTGCACTCCTAACACAGAGTAAATTCCTTCTGAGGTGCAGGAAGGTTTCAGAGTCAGGACTTGCTCCCATGGGAAGGAGCACTCCTACTTCTGCATTTGAGCTGCTGGCCTCACGCAGCCCAGCCTCAGACCAACCCTCTCTGAGCTGCCGTGCACTACTTCTGTGCAGTTTGCTCTGCATTTTGCTCTGCATTTCTCAGCAGGACGATTTTCATTTTTAACAAGCTCGTATTGTTCAACAAAGACCAAAAGTGACTAGGTTTTATTTTCTGTACTCATCTTTAGCCTTTTATAGGCTAAAAAATGCATTTTTATGTCTTCTAGATAGTCTTAGTGCATTTAACAATTTGTCATACATATTGTAAGAACAAGTTGCACAAGTTAGTGCATATATATGTATGTATATATGCATGTATTTATTGTTTATTTGTGGTGGTGGATATTACAGTCACCCTGGCCAATCTGTGAACAAACATAAATCATAAACCTGAAGTCCCTTATCAGATTAACCCTTCAAGCTCCATCACACCTGGCAGTACAGACATATTCCTGGATATGTTCCTGGCTCCTGCTGAGGTCAGTTTGAGGCTGGGTACAGTGGTGGCATTTGAATGATGCAGGAATCCTGGAAAAGTGGGAATTGAGGCCATTTTTTGTTGGCATGGAGGCCCTGCCGGTTACCAAGGTGACCAGTGCTGAGGGTCCAGCCCCGTCTCGGGAACTGCAGAAGCTGTCGAGAGTTTCCAGCACTGCGTATTTGCAGGCAATGGCCAGCACTTCATTACAAAAAAGTATCTGAGAAATTACATTTTTGTTGCTTTTTTCCTCTTTTTCTGATTTACAATACAAAAGACTTTCCATAGACCTGTGTGACCTCAGGATGATATTGAAAAACCATAAAAGCAAGAGCTCAGCTGTATTCTCTGCTCTTCCTCATGAACATACAGGATTTTTTTCTACAGTATATTCTGTAGTGTTGTGTCCAGTCTGGTTTAAACAAGGTAAACTACTGTGCTACCTTTGCAAAAGGTTTTGAAACCAGTTTCCCTTGCAAAAGTATGGGATGGTACTTTTTAATGGTTTTTGCTAGGATTTAGCAGAATTCTGAAAAAAAAAAAAATAAAGTGAATTAACTCTATAGGTTCATCAGATTGTAAAGTCAGTTCTTGGACTTAGCTAAGATTCCTCAATAAGCAGTTCATATTAAAAATGAACAAATTTATATACCGAACATAAGGAGGCAGGTGTTCCCAACTGTCTTTTGCTTCTAGAAATACTCTCATGTTATTCCATGCAATTAAAATTATACCAGCCATATGAGATAGAGCTGAATTATTTTACACTATATATATATATAGACTATATATATATATGGTGCTTCTGTGCATGTAAGTGTTACGAGGCTGCCTGCTCTTGAAAGTGAAGTGCTTTGTTTCGGTACCAGTAATTTTCAGCATGATAATGTTGCTTCAAGCTTTCCAAGAGCAGGACATTGGCCCTCATCTCGGCGCAGAACTCCACATGCTCAACAGCTTTTATTATTTGAATCTCCATGTTCATTTTATCTTTTGTTCTCTGATGAGAGTGGTGACAAAGGTGTTGATCATTTCCTACCTCTATTGATGGATTTTGTTCTGGATGCAATAGTTTGAGTTGACAAATTTGATTACAGGGAGAAAATCAGACACTAAAGAGCTCTTCAATGTAGTGTAGACAGACCAAACAAGAAGCTGTGACTGCAAGTGGAAGTCGGACAAATTCATCTATGTATTAAACAAAAAACATAGCTGTCCTCCAAGAAATACCAGCTCTTAGCATCTTCTGATCAAAACTGGATACTTTCAAAGAAGTTTTGTAAACTCCAGCTGTTTGAATTCAAGATACCATATACCCTACTCGTCTATACCAGGGACCAGCGCTTCCTAAAGACATGGTCTTACCAGTAAAGAGTAGCCCGGCTCTCCCATCCTGGCTGAGGACCTCACTACTTTGCCTTCTACTTTGGCTTACACCCACTGCTCTTGGTGTTGCTCATGCATACACACATACTCTCTCCATATGTATATGCTTATGTTATGGATTCATATGCATTCCAGTAATACGCATTACTTCAAGTATTTGTGCACTACAAAAATATTCTGTACATGCAAATACATAGCTATCATTAATATTCCCTCACACCCTTCTCCATCCTGCTTTTCATTAACTTATTATGATGCTATTACTCGAAGGAAACAAAGGCTGTAGTTTGATTTGCTTAGCACAGAGATGCACAATTCAATGCACAGAAACAATGAATATTACCCATGGTTTCTAAACAAATACTGCAGGAGTTCAACCTTAAGAGCTCAATCTTCAAGCCACTAAGAAAATCTCAGCAAAGGATAAGGAATGAAGCAACTGTATTTAAAAAATACACTACTTTGGCTGTATTGGAGGGAGCCATATAAACCTCAAAGTCCTCTCCATGTCAGGTTATTTAAAAGTATTTAACAAGAAATCAGACCACACAGAAGTTTCTTCTCAGCCTGATTGCAGAAGATCTCAGTAATTCCTAGCGTAGACTTCAATAAGTGCTAATAAAGCTTGACATTACTATGATGAAAAGTCATATGCAAAAATACTACAAGCTACAGTCCTGCTTATATCAAGCAGTAATGGGGTGAACCTCCTCTTGTTTTGAAGAATTAAACAAGATAATTTAATTAATGTTGATCAACTGCAGTTAATGGCAGAAAGATCTTATCAAACTATTTGATGAAAATAAAAATTTGCTTGATAAAGACAATATTGTTGATGTAATAAGATCTATGAAGCATTTGATGTGCTTTTTTGAAGATTTGAATTGGGGATCTAGAACTATATAAAACAACTGTTTTACATACTATGTAAGTTAACCATCAGCTGGTGGCTCTTGAAGCCTGCTTGTAAGTGAGAAATTATCACTTAAGCAGGTATCTTTCTAGTAGGATCTCACTGGAATTTTTCCCACATTGTCATATTTTTATTAATAACCTGTAGAAAACATCTAGTCACATCACTTCTGATAAAGTGTTCATATAAAGGAAAGACTGAGAAGTGATAAATAAGGATAAAAGCAGATTGCTGATATAAAAGGATCTGCATTGTATAGAGAGCTGGCACAGTCAAATGCATGCTTCAATGCCAACAATGAAAGGCTGTTCATCTAGAAGAATATATATGTCATATTTATAAGAAGGGAATTCTAGATTGTAAGATTTTAAGGCAGTATTTCCAAAAAAAGGATAATGTTCACAGCAGACAGCTGAATATGTGTTGGTTTTGAGTAGCCATTGTGGCTACTATGAGTAGGGATATGATTTAGTGAAATAAAAAGGAAAATAGTTGAAGGTTATATTGCCTTGACATTGGAGCATCTGCTGTTGGAATCCAACACTGCTGTCCACACTTTAAGGAAGCTCTTTAAAGAAATCAGAGAGGGTTCAGAAAAGAGGTAGGAAAAAGATTGAAAAGCTGCAAAATATGAATGTAAAGATTAAAAATGCTGGTGGTAAAGTTAAGTTATTTATTTGATCAGTTCACGCCTGAGTCCAGAGTCGTGATCATCCATGCCATACTTCTGTTGACTCAGTCTCTGTGTCTAGTCTGGGATGAATCTACTACTTACTCTAATGCAAAAACTTCTTGGAGGGGTTTAGAAGACCTGACATTCTGGAGCTTCACCACTACTGACTGTATAATTGCAATTTGTACCCCCTCGATATTCCTGCGACAAAGTTAGCAAAAGCCCAAGACATAGGTGCAGATAAAAAGTTGCAAAATGTCATCCCAGCTAATAAATTCATCTCTGTAATTAGAGCCTGGAAGTTGCTGTATTTTATGCATATGTTCAGGAATGAGCAACATTAGATATTTCCCTGTTGTCTTCAGTAGCACATCTATACACAAGGTCTGGCTCTGTGCAAATGTCCCTCGTGTGAGAAAGGCCAGCTGGTTGGCTGGCAAGCTTGTGTTTGCCTCTGCCGCAATGAAGTATGGACTTAAGTGATGAGAGTCAGAGGCAAGGAAGGGCCTATAGTACAGAAAATACCAACTTGGCTTGAGCTACTTGCTCAAATCTGAATCTGGGCATCGCTATGAAGGCAGCAGAGGTAAGACTTTGAACTTATCAGAGAGAAGGTCAAAAGAGCAGATTTTCTCAAATCTGTAGTTATCTACATGGGGAAGAGTACTTTGAAAAATGCACAGTTCTCCAGTCTCACAGAAAGAAATGGTAAGATCCAACACCTGGAAACAGAAGTGAGAACAATTCAGACTAGACATAAAGCTTGTATTTTTAACAATGTGGGTAATTAGGCATTGTGAACTAGCAAGTCAGGACTGCAATGGACTTTTCATCACCAGAAAATGTTAAGATCAGGTATTTCTTTAAAAGATATATTCAGTTCATCCATAACTGTAAGACTAGAAGCAGAAATTAATTCAGGGAAGTTCTTTGGCTTATGTTATGTGGAAAAGGAGGAGATCAGAATAGATAGTCATAATATTCCATTTTGCCTTAAAATCTGCATACTTCTGAGTTTGAAAAGAAAAGAGAAATTGCAAAAGATTTGTGGAAAAGATAGTTAAATTAAGTAGACACAGTAAGAAATTCTATTCTATGTATGCACTTCTCTGTCTTTTGTGCAGCTGGGACTGTACCCGTTATATTTGAGCCGACTTGCACCGCTACTGACCTGTTGATTTGTTCAGGAGCTGGAGGACTGTACCTCCAGCTCAGCTTCCCCTGCGGATCCACTGCACTTCCCTAAGCAACTGCACGAAGTTTAAAACAGGGCAAAGTTGTCTGTTGTTTCCAGGGTCAGCAGTACAATGCAAAATAACCCAGAATGAAAACTGCAAGCTTAGGTGGACTGGAGAGAACTAAGCATCTACTTAGACCTGTAAGTTATATGGTGGTGCCACACTTCAAAGCAATAACTTAACCCATGACTCTGACAAGTCTGTCTGCTCGATTCTCTGCTTGCCTAAGCACTGAAATGCCAGTTCAGCAGATGACCTGAACCACCCATTCCTCTTCCCTGATGACCAAAATCTAAATGATATTTCCAGAAATGTCATATTCTTTGCATCATTTTTCCCTTTTTCACAGCTCTTGCAAATCTCTCAGACACCTGGAATTCTAGACCAAGGACCAAATCCTTCATCTCCCAGAATGGCAATAAACTATCAGAATTTAGGATTAGAAATAGGTTGCAGCTGCCACATATAATGCCACATATAAAGCAGAACGGAAAAAGTCAGCCTTTACTGCTTCCCTAAGAAAAGAAAAATTAACCCTTGACATGCAGTTTAATAGTTACCTCTTTTTTGAAGCACTTTTTCTTCCAGTTATTTCCAGGAAGAAAAGCTTAGAACTAGAGCCTGCTCACGCTTGCTGCCAGATAAACTTTTAGGAGTAGTTTTAGAACTTTTGAAAAAGAAAAGTTCATCTTCCCTGAACCTGTGCATTGCCTAACAATGCCCATAATCATTTGCTCCTCATTTCACCAATTTCTACATTTATTATAGTTTTATCACATATTAGAGATAGCTAACATTTTTTGCATGGTTACCAGACCCTCTCTAATGTCAGGATGAAGCTGGGTGTATAAAGATTTCAAAGATTAGGATCACTGCATGGCTAGCACAAGTCCTATTTATTTCTAAGATACCATAGCGGCTGAGATCAGATGAGGTATTTGGGCCAGTAGGTCACAGTTTCACTGGGAAAGAGGAAGGTGTTTTCTGTGAGGGATCCTAAGCCCAAGTAAATCGGGAAGTATATCATGCTGCAAAGTCTCCCAAGCTTCTTTGATGGGAGACAGCGGTGACCATCGGACATCTCAGTTCTATTCTGAATGTGTATGCAGACAAACTGAAGTAATAATTTTCATGAACACACTCGAATATTATTAACAACCCTACTAAGCTTCAGATAATATTCATTTTTGAAAACCATATATCAGCTATGTCTGTTCACCTGCGAGATGACAAAAGGTGGAAAAATACATTGTGCCACAACTCACAAGAAACTTCCTCTGAAGCACGGACTCTTCAGCAGCAGCATGGAGTAGGTACTTTTCACAGCCTTCTCCAGCAAGCCCCCCGTTCTTCACAGCACTGCCTTTTGGTGGCTCCCACCCCCACGCTGCCCTTTGTCTGGCTGCGAGGGATGGCCACTGCCAACAATGGCTCCATTCTATGAGACAGGAAGACCACTCATACACTAAAATCGCAACTGTCTGTACAGCATCCTCTGTGGCAACTAAATGAATGTCAGCCTTGTCTTAGGCTCCATTTTTCATATAATTTCTGCTTTATTTTAAATTGTACCTTAGCTACACATGTAACTCTTTGAAACGTAACATTCTTCTGCCTCCAGTTTTGGACTCTCTTTTTAACACCAAGCAGTTGATGCCTCATATAGACTTGCCTGGCTCATGTCTCTGTTTAACCATGGAAGCTTCCCAAGCTGTGGAGTCAAGCAGAGCACAGACTCACAACTTGGTGCTCTGTGAAAATGCAAACCTTCCCAGCACACCTGCATTTCATGTGCACCCTCTGCTCAAATTTCTACAAAACTAAAAAATGTGATAATACCTTCACCAAAAAGAAAAGCAGTCCCTGAGAATACAAGCTTGGGTTAGGGCATAGAGAGGATGTCATCTGAGAAAGAAAAATACTTCCAAAAAAACCCACAACTTCCATGAGGAAAGCACAAGCAACCTTCAAACCTTGAAACAAGTCCAAGAAAATCACTGTCATTTGCTGTCCCGCTTCTTGTGGGTGTCAAGGAAAGAGCGGGTCTGGATCTGGTGTCAGAAAAAGGTGAGGAAACTGTGGACCAGTACAGGATGTGCAGCTGTAGAGACGCATGGCTGAGAAAGACACAGCAGAGAGGAATAAGTCAAAACAAGCTCAATTTGGGAGTTTCAAAACACAGGTTTCCTGACTTCAACAAACCCTTTTGTGCCAAAGTATCTAGACAGCAAATTCTATCCTGGAGAAATCTTTCCCCAGTTGCTCACTGATTTTTTTCTTCTTGCCCTTTTTCCCAAATAAGAGACCTTATATTCAACAATATCTTGGTATATACTAGTGCATATTAAGGAAAGCACAGGCTCAGTTCAGATTTTTCTTGTTTACAATTTCAGGCTGAATTCTGCCCTCCAGTCCTGACTCCAACGGGAGTAACACTTGTGTAATTGAATACAGAATGCAACCCTTAGGGTTTTGCTCTGACCAGTAACAGAACTTTATGTGTGTTTAATTCATGTTTAGGTTTAGGCATTTTTTCAAATTGGGGCATAAGTTCTGCTCTTGTGTTAGGAATGAAAATTATAAAAAAAGGGCAGAAACTTGTCTTTGGTTTAAGTACAGTTGTACATCCATGCATACATACATATATAACGTGGAGCAAGAAAGAGGGGGAGAAATGTCTGGAAGAGATTATTTTTAGAAAGGATATAACCATTAGACATACTTCGTTATTGTTGAAAAAGTCTTCAAATCAAATGCAGTAACAAAAGAGTCACTTTTGTTTATTGATGAGAATGCTTCAGCACTCAGCTGTAACAGGGTCCTACTGTGAGGAGGAGAGCCAGCAGCAAACTCCCTTGGCTTCACTAAGAGGAGGATCAGGCCTTGCTGTTTTGAAGGTCACTGCATAATACATTCGTATTTACAGCACTGAGCACAGAATGGCCTTTTTTGTAGAAGTTTACTTGCCTGTAAATTTTCTATTGCGAAAATGTGACAATATTTAGGGTAGGATAAAATATACCTGGAGAAAGAGATTAACAGTCATAAGGAAGGATATTTTCAGTAAGAAACTTGGCCTACTTAAGTCTGTGCCTGTGAGCAGTAATAACCAACCTTCTCCTGAAACACTGAATTCTTTCCCAAAACTACAGCAACCCCTAAGTTCTCAGAGTTTTACCAGGCCAAGGGAAAGTGGGTACTGTACCAAATCTGAAAGTTTAAGTGAGGGAGGGGGAGAAAAAAGGCAAAGAGAATACTTTTATTTGTAAAAAAAGAACTCAAAGACAAATCCATAAAAAAAACCTAACACTATTTGGATTTTTACTCTCTAAAAACACATGAGAATGCTCTTACACCAGTGCCAGTCTGGAGAGGCAAGGAACTGGGGAATTGTAGCAAACTGTGGTATCAGTACAACAGACAAAATCTTAGGACATTTTAGCAGATGGGAACAAAAAGAAATTGCCAAGGTGAGATGGTATTCACCCAAGCTGTCTGAGAACTCATATGTGAAATCAAACAGTAGTGGTGCTTTGATTTATAGCAGCTGCAGAGGCAGAGAAACAAAATGTGACTAATGTGACATTGATCTTCACTAAAATCCTTGCAAATGATACTGGTAACTGCAGGCCAGGAAGTTTATTTCTGCATCAGGTAAATAAGTAGAGACTGAAACAATACATTAGTAGCTGTATGGGAAGAGGGGCAAGATTAACTTTTGTACAGCAGTCATGCCCCAAAATCTTTTATAGTTGTTAGATCACATCAGTGTGTGTATGGAAAACACAGTCAGTTGATACAGTGTGACTGGATTTTCAACAGACTTTCAACAAAATCCCTCACCAAAGACTCTTAGAGAAACAAAAACCTGAAGATTAGTCATGGGCTAAAGGGAAGGTATTCCTCAGGATTAGCGACTGGTGAAAAGAAGGGAAACAAAGGGGAACAGTAAGTGGTAAATTTTCAGAGAGAAGGATGATTACTGGCAGAATCCTTTGGAGATCTCTGCTGGGATTCTGCTGTTCAACATATTCATAAATTTTCTGGAAAATGTGAAGTAGTGAGTTAGCAAAGTTTCCAGGTGATGAGAATTATTGAGGCTTAAATATATGTATAAAGTGTTACGGAAAGGTCTTATGAGTGCCTCAACAATAAAATAACAGATTAAATGAAGGGTAAAAACTTGGAGGAAAACAACCTTAAGAATATCTACAGGAGGAGAGGTTCTCACCTCAAGAGAGAGATCTTAAAAGATTGTGAGTCCTTTGGCAATGCCAGCACAATACTATTGACAACCAAAAGGCAAAGGGAAAGTTAGGAATTAGGCTAAACAGGTTTCTGCAGTATAACATCATAAATATCACACTATAGTTTTCAAACTATATTAGCTTTAGAAACTTTGGTGTGGAAGGAAGCAAATGATATCTTTGCAAAGTGATTATAAAGGTAAACTGCATGTTTGCTTGTGTAAACAAACAGATTACACCATGAACCTTCATCAAGATTTTTCTCAGTTCCAAATGTTCCTGTCCAAAACTTGCAGGCACTCTGTTCATAATTTCTGTTACTTCTTACAGAAGAAGAATCAAAGAAGAAAATGTCATTGTGTTTTTGTGTAAGTCCCTAGTCCATCCATACCTTAAGCCGTGTGTGCAGTTGTGGTGTGCAATGCTGAGGAACACCAAATGGTTTCTGTATGAGAAAGACTGAATATGCCTTTGAGAGTCTCAAATATGTCCTTTGTGCATCTGCTGATAACTTCACAGCCTGCAAACTAAGCCTAGTGTAAAACCATCCATCCTACTGCATACATCCTGTAGAGAGTCTGAGCCGCACAGCCAACACGACACACTCAGGACATATCTCATCCCATGAAAAATAACTATCAAGTGTGTGCACTATCAACCAAGCATTTCTGGAAAGAGTTGGCTTTACTATATATGTGTTCTACAGGTGGTTTGTGTAAGCACAGCAACACTTTGCCAGGCAGTGGATATCTACACAGTGCTATCCAGGAAACCCACACTGTGAGCATGGTGATCCTACCACCTTCCCAGGAGTATCCCCTCACATATTCTTGTGCTTCTAGGGCATCCCTATGGCTCCATGGCAGGAAGATCTAAGTAGCTGCTAAAGAGGACTCCCTGAGACCTGCATCACCAAGGTATGTATTGGTAAAAAGCTTTTCTGCAGCAGATGCTGGAGAGTTTTAGAGAATACTCTTATTCCTGCTTGTACATGTGCATGTCCACCTCGGTGTGCAAACGTGTATTGATATCCCTCTAGATGGCTGATATAGATATTTGATATTAGATAGATATATAGCTGCCTAATTGTGAAAAGCACACCGAGTGTAGTAAATCATTTTACTAAGCCAGATTAAAGGTGCTATTACTCATGGCAATGTAATACTGTCTATAATTTCTGTGTTAAACTTGACATTATAAATCCTTTAATCTGAGTATTTAAAAGCTGTTCTATGGCTCATTTTTCAAACGGCGTTCCAGTTAACACTTTTACTGCTAATGAACCACCAACATGTTCTCTCTTTCTTAGATAAACGCTGTTGACCAACATTATTATTTGCTCGTCAAATAATTATTTTTTTGGCTTTTTAATTTAATTGCTTCAATAAAAATATACACCAATAATGCATTTTTAATTACACTTCCCAGGTGACCTATGCAAAAAGAGGTTTTATAATGAAGCCACGGTAATTAGCCTGTCACAGTCCAGTTTGGGGCTATTGTGTAGTTGTCCTTTCCATGGTTCACCTTAGCCTGACTGGAATTCTAAAAACCTTATATATTATCTCCCATAACATTTAGAAAGGTATTAAAAATGTGTGCAGTACTGGCAGAAGCAGGCTTTCTAATTATTGTCAACTATTTCCAGTGTGACGTGGCAGATTCCCTTGAGAACTGAAACAACAGCCCACTCCAGGATTTGTAATAGGCCCTAGAGCCTAAGTAGTTGTAGACAGAGCTGTTTCCCTCAGGATAGATAATTGGTTTACATAGCAGCTCAACATCTGAACCAAATCCATTTTTTTCTATTGTCATTTCCCTGTTAAATATACATAACTATTTGGGGGTATTAAATACAATGTGACTCACTATTTAGTAGCAGAATAATTTGCATGAGCTACTTTACCTAGAATGCTAATAACTGTTATCACCCTACATTTCCATGCATAAATGATAAAATATTATTAAGGTGAAATTCTGTAGTCCTTAATCAAGCACAACTTTCACTGAAGCCACTGGGAGATTTGCTCAATTAAATACTGCAAAACATATCTCTTAGTTTGTTGAAAGCAAGATATCATCATTAAGATATTCCTACCTAATGTTATTATTGGTCAGCTTATTAAATGAGACGGTATTAATGTTTTGTAAAGGTATAACCAACACTGTAGGGTGCTGATCTTTTATCATCAGTTTATAAACTACTTTTATGAAACGCTCAATTACCAGAATTGATGATTAAGACACAAATATATTTACTGTCGCTGGCAATAACATGATTCTAGCAACTAAACATCCTGAGTCTGAGTTACTGCAAACATCAGAGAGATACCAAGTTTATTTTTAAAATGAATTTTACTTTAAGTCTGCAAATCTAGGAGCAGGATATACAAAACTATTTTAAAAGCATGTATCAAGACACTGCAATAGTAGCGGTTTCTTCCTTTAACAAAGGATGTCTTACTATTTCACGTAAATAAGAAAACAACTGCAGAACATTTGAATAAAACTTACTTGTTCACAGCTTTTCAAGGAACATAACAAGATCCTGAGCCTGCAAGTACTGAGTACTTCAGAAATTCAGGATGCTCAGAAAACACAGGATTGCATCCTAATCCTTGTGGTTAAATATGATACCCAGCTGTGCAATGAAGCTAGAGGTTTCATGTCTTTGACACTAAATTTGGTCATATTAGAGTTGAAGAAGCAAGACCCTAATAACAAGTCTCATCCTGCATTTTCTATTCCTCCATTTATTTCAGTGAGAATCCTGGGTGCATGAAAAATGAGTATTGTGCCTGTAGCTTGTTATCTGACGCACATAAGAACTGAAAATACCACATATATTTCTAGTGTCCATCATTCATCACCAGCTCAAAAATCACATGGATGCTATGATTTCTAAAGCACTGATTTGTTACTCTTTGTGTCTGATATTAAGATGTTGTTGCTGGATATTTTCTGTCCCCAAAAGGAAAAATTTCAGAAAAAGAAACGGTGGGAAATCAATTCATAAGAGTGGTCAAAATGTGGTACCCTGAAGTCTGCAAGTCTTTGTAGAAATACCTAGGGATATTTTGTCTCATAAGAGGTACAGGTCAGACCCTGCACACCATGACCATTGCCATTGATTTCAGTGTATAGAGCCAGTGGCTCCAATTCTACAAAATACTCAAGTCCTTGTAAAAAGCTACTAAAGCATAGCAAAACCATTAAGCATGGGCTTAGCTTTAAATTTATGCCTAAGTTAAATTGAAGGCAAGAGGATCTAAGTCTGCATTTGC
This sequence comes from Scopus umbretta, assembly GCA_013400535.1. NCBI lineage: Eukaryota > Metazoa > Chordata > Aves > Pelecaniformes > Scopidae > Scopus > Scopus umbretta. The sequence continues at coordinate 24,611 of VZTL01067111.1, read as the reverse complement.
CTACTACCAAGAACTTCTTGTGCCCAAAACAAAGCACTGTATTGTGCTGGAAGAGACATCACTGGCTTCCTCTCAAAGCTCTGAGGTTGGTGTGGTTCATTCCAGAGATACAGCCATCAACCTTAAGTGTTTTAATGAACAGTAAGTATTGTTGTTAAAGCATATCTAAAACTAAAACATGCATAACATGCTTTAATATGACATGGCGTATCTTATATATGTAGTAAGACTGAATTTCTTAGAGGAGCAGAAAGGATAAGGAAAAAAAAATCAGTCATGTGAGTTGTCAGATATAACCTTTTGGCATTCTAATAAACTGTTGCTTAGATAGAAATATCAAGCTATTACTAATGGCTATTAATGTGTACATGCTTCATGTAATTTTATAGTATCTTATTTTAATATCTGTAATTTTAATGAATTGCAATTTAGGAAAGAAACAATTTTCATTTACTTTATATAACATAATTATGGACCAAATTAACCCCACACTAGTCTTAATTACATTTAGTTTCATTTGGCTGATCAAGCAATTAATGTGCCACTGTATTTTGGAAGTAAAAACCAAGTTGTTATGGTCTGTCTTCAAAAAACATGTACTCATCTCAAGTGTAGCCACTGTGTAAAACTGTCCTTTGGAATATTTTTTTTTTTGGTTTACTGTACGTCCGTATGTTGCAGCACAAGAATGTGAGTATAATGAGGCCCTTCTGCACCTGGGGTCCTGTTATACTATGCTGCTTAATAATCTTCCCTTCATGCCACCCTTTATCTGCTGTTCTCAGATTGTACTTGTGCTTTTCTTTTTTAATTGGGAACTAATTTTAATTTTGCCATTAGAGATGATAAAAAAGCCCACATATAAACTTGTATTTCCTCAAGCCTCTATACTGTCACTCAGCCTCTTTTTGAAGTCAGGGCTGGAACTAGCTCTTTTTGCTCTTCTGGCTAAAGAATAGCAGAGGGAGAATATTTTTAAAAGCCAAGACAAGAAAACCCATAAAATATTGAGCTGCATACTGATGTTCATATTCGGGTTTTCCTCGGCACTCCAATGAAATCAATGCCTGCAGAATGACACCATGAAAACAGTGTAACGGCTTTAGGATCTGGCCCATTAGCATTTAGTACTATCTATCAGTATGTCTAATCCTTTTCAACTAATTGAGAGAGAAAACGGTCCTTTTACAATATAGGTACATTGTGAATGTAACTGGGGTAGTACAAGGTTATTTAAGCACAGTTCATAAGCAGGGGCATTCTCACAGTAACATAGGCATTGTATTATCTCTTTATGAGGATTTGGGGATGCTTTCAGAAATCATGGGATTCACGTCATAGCAATCTCTTTATGTTATTTTCAAAATTTGAAAAAGCAGAGACTTTTCTCATGACCTTCACATTTCTCAATGGAAAACAGCAGTGCATTTAATAAAACAGCATTTTATTAATGCCGCTATTTTTAGAGATAATTTGTGTAGTCTAGTTTCTTAGATGTAGTTTCCAGAAACTTTCTTCAGTTTAGAGGGTGGATGAAGCGCCAGTCTGCAAGGGACTATACCCATTTGCCTTGAGAGTGCATGGTGTTACTACTAGGACTAAGGCTTTGCTGGACTTCAGGAAAATCTGGGTCTTCATGTACTCTTCAGCTACTTCAGTCAAACTCTAACACATTTTTTAACTGAAGGAATTCAAAGCCATTTGTAAATCTTTTTTTTAGTGTCCTTAACTGCAATTCTGAGAAAGCAATGGCTTTACACTTTCTTTCTCTCCAGATAATGCTCAAAGCTAAATTTCCCTCCCTGAAGAACATTAGTCAAACTGACTTTGTTGTAGGGTTCTTTACATGACTAAAATGAGTTGGATTTGACCTTTCCTTTTTGGCTGGTCTGGATGACAATCATCAAGCATATCATATTATATTCATGTGAAAAATCAAAAGATTTTCTCCCCCACTCTTAGTAAAAGGAAAGACAGCTCTTTTTTTTCTCCTCTATGTCCACTGTAAATTCTCCACTTTTCAGTTGTAATGGGTTGAAAATTTGGGCAGAAGGAATCTGGAAGCATTTGTAGCCATATGTTTAATCAAGATTTTCCTGCATTTCCACTATTGGAACTGGCCCATCAGCCACTGTTTCCACTCAAGAGTGTGACCAAAGTTGTTCGCGGGTAGGACGATGCGGGTCACCTCCAGTCCAGGCTGGGGAACAGGCTGCACATGTCACGGCTTGCAGCAGTTTATCCTTCTCATGCAAATAGTCTAACCAGGGTCACCTCATTTGTGGTTAGCGGCTGAAGTTCAAAGGCTGCTGCAGACAATGCCTAGCAAATAATAAAAGTAAATCTGGCATAAAGTCACTCATGACTTCTCAACTGTAGGAGAAACCAATCTCTCCAAGATAGATATAAACTCTGTATCAATTGGATGACACAGGAGTTTTTTTGAGAATCAGGGGTCACAATGAAGTATATCTTCCTGCACGCTGATTTGGGTGAGATCATGTGGAGTGTGTGAGTGAGGGTAGAGAAGTCTGGTCCTAACGGAATAGCCTGATCAATTGGCATAAACTCAATAGGAATTTTGCTGTTGATTTCACTGGTACGGGAATTTTACTCTGACATGAAGCTTCACGCAGTTAGAAACAGATGTTAAAGATGGAATTGATTACATCTGGTTTTCCCCTAAATTCTCTCTAGTAATCTTTCTAAACCAAAATAAGGCAGTATTTTCTAATTGCTGTTATATACTACATTTAAGGGAAATTTATATGGCAAAGCACAGATAGATTCTGAGGCCTAAGCATATTCATTATCAGAGCAAAACACAGTGTAATGAATTGCAATCGCTTCCTATCTATTTTCTCTGTGCAAAGAAAATACACTGACTACTGAGACAATAGCATTTCTTTTCATTTCTAGTGTGAACAGCCAAACCACTGTCCCATACCACTTACTGAAATAAGCACTATATTGACTCTTGAGTTGGAAATCTACAGGATTTTTAGCTGCATTTGCCAGCTGGCTAGAAATCTTTGGCACATTTGCAATGATTTTATTTTCAAAGCATTACTCTGTACTTTTTAACTTCTTAACTGCAGTGAAGCCCAGGCCTTGCTCTTCCTGCAAAATCTGTCAGACATACAGATTGTTTTAGAAAGAGGAAAGTGCAGAGTGGCAGGCAAACTGCCACAAGTGCAGTCCAGCCATGAGGGTGAAAGTAGGGTTAGGACTCCACGTGGCAGCCTGAATATGCCTCCCTAGTTGTTCCACAGCATGTGGAACATACATCAGTAACTGGTCAAACTTTTAATAAATTAGCTTTGCCTTGTAGCACTTGTCAAAGCTGCCACCCGCCTCCCGCACTGCCACCACATATACCGGGGAGCGGTGACGGTGGGACTCCCACACTGCTCTCGCGCAGAAAAAACTTTTCTCTTTGCTACACAGAGATACCAGGGAACTGACATGTAGGAGTTGGACTGACTCCTCTGTATCCTGCCAAAAAAGAGGTAATAAAGGAGAAAAACTAAAAGAGAAAAATAAAGCCATTCTGAAAATTGCTGTTAACATGCTCAAGAAAGATAGCACAGTCGAATTATGTTTTAGAAGAACTGACTCCTAATATTCTTCTAAGGAAGAAGGTATCTTTAGATGTGTTAGTGAAAGCTGAGTAGCATGTTGTCGACTACCTTCTCTTATTTGTAAGATGTTATTCTAACACAGCCTGCTACTGTTTATTTCAGAGGAAGTTAAACAGCATCCTAAATAATACTAAACTACAACTGGTAAAATAATGATGACATACTGTTTTATCATACATTACCCTTGATTTTTTTTTTATTCTAATTTTAGTTTACACATTATACATCATACATTTGTTCATTAGTTTGCAGAAGTCAGTCGTTCAGTCTGAGTCCTCCAGTCAGTTGTTGGTGAAAATTAGCTAACGTTCTACTCTATTTCACACTCAAAGCACTTCCATTATGGTTGGATAATGGTTGTACCATCAATAAAGAGTATGAATCCAGTTATGTGGAGACCTCGGCTTAACCTTTCCATATGCTATTGATATTTATAGAGCTTCTGACATAATCAATTAGCCTGAAAACTGGCACTCATGGAAGGTAAACCCCTGTAAAGAAACCATTGCATCTGCATTTTCATTAACCTTTCAGATAAATATGTAGAAAATAAAGACAAATATATACCATATGTAATGTACGCTAATCCCCCAAATTTTCTAATGATATTGCAGATCTGGAATAAACTTGTGTAGTGGTAGCTTGATTGCTAAGTTTTGTAGCTGCTTTCATAAGTGTTTTAATCTTTAGCCAGACATCCAGAAACACTGTGAAAATTAAATGAGATTAGCTGACTCTGGTATGATACTCTTCCCAAACTAGTACTGAATTTAAAGTCGGATGCAAAGCCCAGTTTTGTATGGTAGCAACTCTTGCTTGCTGTCAGCTGTTAATAGGTGAAATAGCATAGACATGATCTGGGAAAGAAATAATAAAACGCACTACATAGAATTCCATATGACCACCCAGTCACGTAAGAAATCAATCTGCAACAGAGAGAAACTGAGTTTTGGTAGCACTTTTTTTTTTTTTTTTTTTTTTTAAGCAAACACATACGCATTCCTTGTCTTCCTTATCCACACAGAAAAGGATCATCCACCATACAAGTTTCAGGGGAATATGTAACTAAGCTGTTTTTTTCTGGAGATATCTGGCCCTGAAGCAGGAGCTGGAACAGCTGAAGTGGGATCCTGGTTTTATTGTGGTTCGTGGGAATTTGTACTCCCCTTCCACTGACACGCTGTGTAAGTATACGTCTGCTTTGTTGGAAGACTTACTCTGTTAAACACCTGATTTTTGTTAGTCCCTGGAGTGATGGTTCAGAACATGATTCATGATATTTTAGCCTATGTCTAGAATAAGGTTTTAGTCAAAATGGAAATATTTTCATCTTGAGAGAACAAGCTATATCTAATTATTAATTATAATATTACTACAGTAGATTAATTGCCCTGGCCTATATGTTTCACTCTATTAATGCAAGTCAGAAGGAAGAGATTTCTGAAGAAATGAGTAGGAGAGTTGCGAAGGAAGGCAGCAGGTACTTGGTGTTATCTCTGTCAAATCCAAAGGACTAGTTCTGTGCACCTCAGGAATAACAGCCATGGCTGGCTGGGCTAGCCTTGAAAGGAAACAAAAGGACTGCTGCCCCAAATAATATGAATTCTCCCTTGCTGGGAGACGAAGAGTGTGGGGAGATGCAACAGAAGGAAAATACAGAGGGCTGCAGGCAGGCTGGAGGAAAGGACCATGTCAGAAGGTATCTACCATATCTGCTATCACCTTCCCAGTTTTACATTTGGATCTAGTTATAGTAACCAGTGAGGTTGTCGTTTACTGACAAACGCAGTACTCCCGTATTTTTTGACCCAAGTCATGTGAATTACTTAGGGAGACTTAGGCAGACAGGGAGAAATTCCCCCTGCTGCAGCTGAAAGCAGAATTCACATAGACTTCAAAAGGGCCAGATTTTCCTCAGTCATCAAAGGATGCTGGGTCCTTCCTAATAATACCTTTACATATGCATAAGTACAGGCTAAAGAAAAATGGAATAGATTATATATAAGGAAGAAAAAGTCATCAGAGCCTGTGTATTTAGTATGGTGTGAGTGGGCTGTTTGCAACAGCAATCACTTTGGTTGCAGGACCACATGGCAAGATATTCTGGTGAAAGGAGTGAAATTAGTTCATTAATTAAAGAGATATATGGCTATTGCATTTGAATAGTAGGGCTAGAAAATGTAGTAGATGGAAGGCTTTCTAACTCATAAGATGGTGTGGTGTGAACGAAGGACTCGTAACCTTAGTCTAGCAGTCTGATGGGTTTTTGTTTCAAATCCCATCCTACGCACTTAGTGCAGCTCTAGCTTTTTATTAAAATAGGAAAATATATTGTTTATAAAGGCTACTCTTGACAAATAGTAACCAAAGCAAGGTGCAAAAAAATGTATTGTTTCCATAATCAGAGATGCACTGTAAAACAGAATAAAGTGATAAATACAGAGTATAACTGTTTGTTGTTGCTATCTGTCTGTGCCCAGTGGCAAGGAAGTCCAAATGAATTACAAAGAAATTTTTAATAAAAGAACAAAAAAAAAATAATGGGCTCCATAACCTGAAAGAACTTTGAATAAAAAATATCCCCTGAAACTGAAAGTCCCTTTAAAATCTCCACACTTTCTCGCCATTCTTTGTTTTTTTCTTTCCCTTGCTCTTACTTAAAAGCCTCTGGGTGATTTGTCCTATTCCCTGCCCAATAACAGCCAAACCATTGTTTTAGGGAAGATATTTTTAATGTTGTATATTTTACTTTTTTTCTGTTGTTCTTTTCTTTTCCTTGGACATTTCATCCACACACCGCAGAAAATGTGAACATAAGCAGCTGCAATATGAGATGAACTCTGAACACCAAATAGGTAGGCCCTAGAGGGGAGGAACTGAAATATGAGCTGCTTATTCTTGGAGCCCTTTAAACTCTCCAATCTGTTTTAAATTATTTTGGTGCCTCTATTTAAAGGTTAAATTTTTGTTGTTGTTGTGAGCCATAGTTTAGTAATACAAAACCTGGGCAACATCAGCATAGAGTCAATTCACAGATTACACACCCAGGGTCTTTCCTGATCCTGCCTAAAGTGAAGCAGCATGTTTATACTTAGCAACACATTTTGACATGAATGAACTTTTCACGTCTCTGCTCATAAAATAAACACATACATTCAGCAGGGAAAAAAATCATCTCACTCAACGATCCGGCTTACATATGTTATTTACAGACCATATGTCGAACTCTAAATATGGTTATGGATATGCAGAAATTATAGATATAAAACATTAACTTCAGAGCTGTGCATTAAACATCAAACCTTTTACATCTTTCACTAAATCCTTTCTTTGTGCTAAGTCTTTAGCACATTAGATTTCACTAAAAAAACCTCAAACTTATTTCCCCTCTACCCCTTCCAAGTGAAATCTTGGCACCTAAAGCATTTTTTATGTTTTGCTTTTCCTTCTACAGTATTTTGTTTCAGGGCACTCATAATTTGAGCACTAGGGCTTAGATGTCAGCATGAACACAATTTCGATGGCTGCTTTTTGCCGTTGCCACTTTGAGTTCAGCTCTACTATGTGCCAATGGGAAATTCCTAAAGGCCAAGGCATTTTCAATAAATTAGCATCAAGACACTGAGTCTTTGTATAGCATTTAGGTGAAACTTGATTCAAAATGCATATATGGGGATTTCTGACAATGCTTTCTTTGTTTTTTATGCAAATAGAAAAAGCCTTGGAATCTCTTGAATTTATATGATCAAAGATGACCACCATGAATGTGTCTGGAAGCATTACCAAATGACAGAAATACCAGAGACAGCTATATTACAAAGATTAAAATAGACATTTTTTAAAACCGTGCCTTCTAAAAAACACTGTTTTTTGACAATTCATTAACTTTATGTATTTTTAATCAAACTGATTTTGAAACATTGCATTTGACATGATACACATCAAATGTTACTGCTGGCTGGGGACTCGGAGACTTCTAAAATATAACAATTAAAAGGTTTCTGCTCCTCTCAGTGGGCAAACTAAACTCTGTTATAATTAATTAATAAGAGAATTACACACTCTTTTTAAGACACGAGCATGATTTCAAAGGTATTAAGTAGCATGGCATACACTCCTTCCACTGCAACAACTATGATCTGAACTTTGTGCATGGCTTTTTTTATTAAAGCTGTCATAGGAACACTTTCTGTTTTGTTCTGCTGGGCTGTTTTCTTTCAGTAACTGCAATCAGCTAAAGAGGAAGGGGTTTCCTGTAAATATATTTTAGTTGCATAGGTCTACTTTTCTATGTAAAGATCAAAAATACATTATAAAAATGCTAAATAACTGGGTTTAGTAGTCTAGATGAATATCAAGGTACGTTATACCATGGGAAGAAAAAATGTTATCTACATAAAAAGGCAGTGGCTATTTCATTTGCCCCTCCAAATGGAAGATTTGTATTTTTATTTTAATGCAAGCAACAGAGTGAAATGAAATACAGTCTAAAGAGAATTGATTTTTACAAGTTTCATAGAAATATTTTGAAAATAACTTCTTTTGTGCTATCTTTTACTTTCTTTTTGCCTTAGTCATGTCCCATAGATGAAGCATTCAGGACCCTCAAGCTTCACCTCCCACCAGTGTTTACTCCCTGCTATGCTGCAGTGGACTTTGAGCCCAGGCCGTGCTGTCTGTTCTCATGACATTGTAGTCTATATGCTCATTTTGTCTGGTAACACCCCTCAGGCAGAGTAATAATGAATGTGGTGGAATCTCCCACAAAGTCTGGGATGAACTACCACGAAGGAATGAAGACGACAGATAAAGAAGGGAGAAGGAAAGGTATCCATGGCAAGCACAAGAAATATATTCTTGCAAATTAAGGAATGTGAGATTTGATACAGTTCACAAAAGTCTCTACGTTGCTCAGCTCACTTTCTCCAAAATTCTGTTCCACAAGCTTCTACTAAAATCCATATATTCTTATTATTTTTAGGGTGAAACTCGCTGTCACACCACTGGTGGGTCTCCATGAAAGCTACAAATAATTATTTTCTATATAATAGCCTGAAGTTATTTTTTTCTACATATTATTAACGAAGTCTGTTTACAGACTATTGAAGTTAGACAAATTGGAATACAGTGAACAGGGATTGAGACAATGGGCTATTGATTACTACTGGGTCAATACTCTAGCTGACATTAAGCACTGTGAAGGATATTTCTGAGAAGCTTGCCAAAAATGCATCATGGTTGAGCTGAGTCTCTGGGCTAATGTAGCTCATTCCTTGGCTGATTCTGATAGGGAGAGGTTATCATCCAAGCAAAGTCTACTGCAAGCTCTTCTGTTGCAGAAAACCTTGCAAATGTGAAGCTTTTTTCTTTAAGTTTTGAAATAAAATTCTGATCAGTTCCTTAAATTTAAGTTCCTTTTATTTACTCTCTTTCTGGGAGAAAAAAAGGTTTCCCTGTCCTAATCATAGGACTCCATATATTGGGAAATTCTGAAGGTACAACTTACTTGCTACATTATTTGTGGTGTCAGCTTAGAGACTGTTGATGAAAACGGGATTTTGTTCCCTTGACTTTGCTGGGCTATGGAACAAGCTTAAAATCCATGGCGGCTAAAGAAAAGTTTCCTTCATTTCAGTTTTGCAGGTTTTTTTATACACAGATACACAGTATCACATGTATTTTTTTTTATAGTTTACCATAATTATGTCTTTACTTGAAATTCATATTTAAACCATTGCATGGTTGTCATGGAATTGTTGGTAATGTGTGATTACATTATGTTGTCTTTTGCCAGGACACTTGTAAATGAGACATTATCCTTGGAGATTTTCTTGGCTGAAAATGTGAGTAATTAAAAATGTAAACAAATATTATCCATTACATATGCCACAATAATAAATACTTCAATATAATGCAAGTTAATGACTCTTTAGGGATCCAGCCTAATCCTGTTACAGAATGTTTCATAGGTGTACAAACAAACAGTTAAATATTTAATATTTTAACATGCATATTATATTTATACAATATAATTCTCAGTTGCGAAAAAGCAGCATCCCTGTCAGAATAATTATAGACCATGAAGTGTAGGAGAGGCAACCATGGATGGAAACCAACAAGGTGCTAAAGCCTTGGTAGCCCTCAGTGCTCAGGACAACTCTTGGTCTGCTTTTCAAACAGGAGTTGGGTAGGAAGAACAGATCTGAAAATGGGGTATTTATTTTGCTTTCTTTCCAGTAGAGAAGTTATTATACCTCTGGCAGGGCTATTTCTATCCAGAGTCTGAAGGGACCTGCCCTGGGAAGGATGTGGCACATCCAGCCCTGCCCAGGGTGCTGCCAGGAGCCAGGTGCTGCGACCACAGCACGCCTCTGGCCACAGTGGTGTAGAAGGGCACAGATCTGTTGGAAAAGGATCCGAGATTCAGCAACCCTTTTTGAGAGGAGAAGGTGGTTTGTTTCTTTCTTTTAAATCTTGCTCTCAGAAGCAAACAGCAAACTAAATCAGAGGAAGGCATGGTCTGATCCTTCAAGGGCTGAGGGGACATTTTCAGAGGCATTAAGGGGTCATTAATTAGCCAAATCCTATTGAAGTGAAATGACATTTCATGCCAAATTCCCCTTGGCTGTGTGGATCATTCCAACTTGTAACACCTCAGCTACAAATCTTCATTCTGCCAGTGACTCCATTTGTCACCTTGATGAAATCACTAAAACTGTTTGCTTCTGTTCCCCCATTTGTACAATAAGAGGGGCAGTCTCGCTTCCCCATCTACTTAGGCACTTTCAAAACTTGTCTCTTGCCTGTTCTTGACTTCATTTTCATGCCTTTCCTTATGTTTAGAATAACCTCTTAGCAAAACTTGCCAAATTACCCTTTGAATTCATACTGAAAGCTCCTAAACACTCAGACAATCTCAGAAACTTTTCAGTTATAATTTGCTGTAAAAGGACAGTGATCCTAGGAATCTGCATAAGGACACTGTTGAGTCATTCTTATACCAGGCACTTAAACCTGAATAGAAGTGCTCTTTAATTATTTTTAAGTCATATTAACAGGTAGGTCTTATTAGCTGCACTAGGGATTTGAAGACTCCTCTGGATGACAAATCAAAAATCCAGGGATCATTTTTGGAGAAGAAACAAAGACTCTAGTTTATTTGATACCCTTTTTTTTTTTTTCTTTTTTCTTCTTTTCTTTTCTGGGATGGGCTTCCAATAAAGCCAAACCACCTGGGAATGGGCAAGAGAAAATAGCCTGTGCTCATTTCCTTTGCTTTCTCAAGATGCCAAGATCAGCTCTCTGACTGCTGAAGACACTGTAGGTGCGGACACTTCATGGCTATCGTCTGCATACATTGCTCTGAGGATACCACCTGACTTAAAGAAAAAAGGTGATGGGATGACAGGTAGGCAGCAACTTCACCTGCACATTTTAGCAATTAAGTGTTTTAGTCAAATCAAAACCAATAACCCCAGAATGACATGGTCATGCCTAACCAGGATAGCTCTTCTACATTATTTACAGAAAATCCTATCTCTATTTTTTGTTATATCTACTAAATAGAACCTTTTCCCTTTAAGTTTTGTCTTTCCAAAATTGTGTTGCCTATTGCTTTTAATAAATGGCATTGTTTTATCTGTTGGAATGAGTCTGGTTTTGCATCCCCGATGTAAGATATTTGGTCTCTCTTGTGGTTCACAGTAAATTCCCAATTTTTACCATAAACGACTTACCAATCCTTAGGTTTGAGATGTTTTCTCTCCGATTCTTTGATGTACATCTGTTTACAGGAGGGCTGACTCTCACTTGCTTTAGTGCCTCCTTTACTAGCATGAAAATGTAAAGGAAGGCCTAGTACAGTCATAATTGATAACACCACCCTTGGTTTCTTTACCGCTGCATAAATATATAGAGAGATTCCACAAATCATAACCAATAAAACCAAAGATCAGCTATTCCCTTATTCTAGTCGGCAGTTTACCAATAACACATACTTCAAAATACTGTTCAGGAGCGAAGCTATTGGAGTACAGCCCACAGTGCGTTCTGCACAGTGTGGTAAATGAAATTCCCGAAGACAGTTAATGTACTGCGGTCTGAAGTCAGCTAGTATCAGATGTTTGCTGCCTCATTTATTTTGATTAATTGCTATGGTGGGGGTGGACCGAAGAGGAAGCCAAAAATCCACATCGGGAAAGGCAGAACTGTGCTATGCCTTCTCTGTGCTTAAGAAGTAAACAAGCTATGCAGCTTTGCTGTCTTCACTCCCTTTGACTCCCTCACGCTTTGTAAGGAAGATTTGTCATACTGTTAAGAGTGATGCAAAAACCCTGACAGACCCATGGTGGTTTTTGCTTTGTGCAACCAGTGCCTTCTTTGGAGAAAGGCTTGGAACTGCTGGTACCAGCGATCTGGGATCACTGGGTTGTTTTGGTGATGTTTGATCATCCCTAGTCTTTTTTTTTTTTTCCCCCCCAGACTTTTTCGTTTGCTGTCAGCTCCACAACAGAGTTCCTGGAGCGTGTTTTCAGGCTCCAGCCTCACGTCAATCACAACTTTTCTTCCTACCACCAATTCTTTCATTTCATCCCTTGCCCCTCCCGCTCCCTTCTGCAGGTGACACTGCTGCATGGAGAGCGCAGCAGAGGCAGGGAGCGGCCGGAGAGATGTGTGTGTGCCTATCCCACCTGACATTACGGATCTTTCCAATTTGGCTGTGGGTGATTATACCACCTGCTAAGCCTACAGCAATGGAGCCCTGGGTGGTGATTTCAGCTACAAACTTTTCTGTTTCGTGGTGTTTACCTTTGCTATCCCCTGTGACAGTTTTCTCTTCTGAGCAGTAGCCTATGGCACTTGGCTGGGGAGACAAGACTGCCGTGCGATGCAGTACACAAAGAGTGACAAATTAAAATGACAGGGCTGTCTTACGAGATTGGGATCTAGTGAAATGAAATATTTCTAGTCCAGATAACAGTGGCAGTGCTACATGGTAATATGTGGGAAAGCCAGTGTAATTTTCAAGTGTCTTTAACATAACTGAGTTTGTCACTGGCCTGGTCCTATCATGTCCCATCTTCCCCAGGTGGGGCTGAAAGTGTGGCTGGGGGGCCACGTTTGCAAAAATAGCTCCATCACATGCTGTATAATGGAATTGTTTTCCATTTTTATCTCTGCTAGCTGTGTTAACGACAGAGGTAAAATGAATCCAAAGAGCCATCACGAACCGAGAAAAATCATATGATGAAAACTTCTTTACAATGAAATTCTGCATATTATCCGATTGCCATTTTTCCTTTTGATTTCAAACTGAATAGATAAATTTAAAAATCATGTACACATACACAGAGTGCTGCCTACCGATTTTCAGATTCCTATTCTCCTATTTAACTAATAAAAAGAGAAAGTGTTGATCTTCTGCTACTAACATTTCATATTCCTGAGTTTTAAATTTATTGTTTTGTATTTCAAATACAGACTTGAAAATTACTTTGAAGAGCCCTTTCCTCCCAGCGGGTCTCCATTGGATACACACAAATATTTTGTGTTCTTAAACACAACACTGATGTACACAAATGGATAATTGCCTCTACAACTTAGGTATCTAAATCTCTGCCTTTCAAGTGACATTTTGCATGCTCATTTGTGTGTAAGATTACAATGAGGCTTCAAGTGTCCAGACTGCATCAAAATCATTCCTGAAATGCTTATGCCTCTGTTTAATTATGTTGAAGTGAAATTCATGTTATTCAAGCATTGTTAAATCAGGCTGAAGTTAGTGAATCTGAATGACACGCTGTAGCATGATTTTAAACTGACTAAAATACATGGCATTTTAAGGTGCTTTCTTTCTTTCTGTTTCAGAAGCAAAACCCAGGAGTTTTGCATAGCTACCCACGGCAAATTAAAGGCTGTTTTTCATATTACTCAAAGGCAGGAAACTCTGTGTTGATAGAAGAAACAGAAAATCCTCTCAAAGATAAAAACAATTCCTGCCTTGCACTAAATTGGTAAATAAAATTCAAAATTTCTGAAGTGCTGTAGTAACTGAGAGATATTTCTTGAGTGAAGTAATATCTAACCAGGAGTGCAATGGTAGCTAAGTAAGATACAAATCATAGCCCCCCTGCCTTCTCATTTAATTTCAACTTTAGAACAATTTCAGTTCATCACTGTACATGTTGAAAGGGATCCCATTATTAAAAATTCAAAATATTCTCCATGCTCTTTTATTCTAAGAACTCCCAAATGCCTCAAATGTACAGAAACACACATTTTTAATGAACCAAATGGACTTGTTTTTATAACTGACAGGAGGTGCTGGGAATTGGAATTGGAGGGGGGGGAATCAGCTAATTAAATCTAAATCACCAACAGCGAACATAATTTCCTTGCCCAGTCACTCCCAGTTTCACCAGATACCTTGTCCCAGTCTCATACTTTATTTCATTCTCTGGTTTGTCTTTGTTACCTTTGAATTTTAATTAGATAGCTTCCTTCATGCTGCCCCGGTGCCACTCAGCAATGCACGTCATGGTGTGTGAACACAGCGTTGACAGGCTCATTGCTGTCAGCTCCTGTGCCCCCAGCCCGACTCCCCACGCTGGGAACTGCCTTCCCAGGGAGGATACAGCTCCACTCCAACAGCCCTGGGCTGCATAGGCTGCACGGACCGCATGGGCGGGATCTGGTCACATACAGAAAGTGTGAGCTATGTGACAGGACCCTCCAGCTAAAATGGAAGAAGTCTCTCATCATGTGCAGCTGCAACTCTGCAAAGCTTATCACACTGCCACATTTTCTCATGGATAGGAAAGGCTGCTTCCCTGCCAAATTTCAAGATATTTTTCTAAAATCCAAGGCCACTGGATATGCTAAGAAAGGCATTTGCCAGATTTCACCAGCATTTCTGTTCTTTTTTTTTTTTTTTTAAACCATATTCAAGGAACATCTGAATCTTCTGAGATGTTGTCATAGCAAAATGCACCTCAGATGGTTCAAATTTGGCAAACACTTGGGAAACAGAGTTTTAGAAAGGGACTTGCTGGGAAACCTTAATAAGAAACAGAGCTAACAACCCAGTCAATGTTTACACTAAAAGAACAAACAAATAAACAATTGTGCCTTTTAGTAGCCTTGACAGTAAATCTAATCAGCATAACAGATTGCAATAGATCTCTTTCCCATAAAAGTGAGAGCTTCAAGCAAGCGTTAAGAAAGGTATGTCTTGGATTTTTTTTTTTACTAGCTGAAGAAGGGTGGTACATACTGCAATACTCCAAATTCAAATGGAGAGTAAAAAACTGTTTTGCAGAACATACAACTGTGTTAAGGGAATTTTATTCTTTGGAGATAATTGCCTTCAAATTGGACTCCTATTATTCACTATGCCATGATCCTCCCTGGCACCTAATGCCAAAAAACCTGCACATTAGATCTGCAGAAACTTCCTTCTGCACAGGGTTTTCCCAGATTAGAATAAGACTTTCCTTATAACATTTAGGTAGTTGGTGCAAGTAAGCTTTAGGTACCATTGCTAGAGCAGGCCTGTGCTGGGAGGCAGAACGTGGGAGCGACACAAGGAGGCCCTAGGGGAGAAGACTTTGCATAGATCTACTGATCAGCATAAATAAGAAAAGGGATATTGCTGCAGCTGTAGCCACTGAGCTGGAGTAAGAGTAATTTTTCAGTGGGATGGAGATTTCAGGGGCTTTTCCTCCATTCTCCACATTAACACAATGTGGAGGGTACTGAATATTACTTCCACAGTCCCCTCCAGCATCAGCCACGTTAAACCAAATCAATCTGGCCTTGAGAGTTGATTATAAGCTATCTGGAGCAAGAGGCATGTTTTCCTATTTTGTAAGAAGTGGGGGAAATATACAGCAATGTATACCCTGTTTGTAATAAAACAATGAAACTGAGAAGCCACTACTTAAGTTAATTCAATACTGGCCACAATATAGCTCAATCCAACTGAAATTGAATAAACATTTTCATATAAATTCAATTAATTGGTGTGGGCTTAAGCGTGCAGTCGATGTTGTGAAATTATGAACAATAAATTGTTCCACCAGCACTGTTAAATAATTGCCTTAAGTCAGAGGATAAAGAATAGAGAAAGCTGAAAATCCATTATACTCAGTAACAGTCTTACTAAAACTAATTAGCTGCTATCTAAATTTTCACACCTCTATTTCATGATCATCTTTTCTACTTGTAAAAATAAACACATGTATTCCAAGGCAAGGTAAATATAAACGTATTTGATTTGAAACATGAACATAGCGAGTCCAGTTTTGAATTGTGCTCTGGCTCCCTGACACATGGCAGAGGCTATGGCGGTGCTGGGCATCTCAGGAAGGGAATCCCCTGAAGGGAAGCAAGGGGGGAGCTCCCAAAACACACCATTACATTGGAGCTCCAGCTGTTCACTCAGAGCTTTATACGTTCATAAAGACTATGAATATTAAAAAAAAAAAAGACCAATGTGTTTGTAACTTGAAAATGTATAGACTGTTGCTAAGTATAAATAGCTCTTGAGAGCTTGAATGGTGTCATGCTACGCAGAATAGAAGTTAATGCTCATAACTATTTTTGTGATGGGTTACGTAATGCACTCAAGTAATTTGTGAAGAGTAGTACTTGCTGGGAAACAAAATTGTATATTCCTCTTTCAAATTAGTTCAGCCTATCTCCACCTTATGCAAGACTCACAGGGTCAGGTTCAGGAAAGTACCAAGACACTTACTGTGGAGAAGTATTATCACAATAAAATCTTTTTGTATGAAATTTGATCTCTTCATGGAGTGCGCTTTTACATATTATGACAGCATTCACTGGGTAGAGTTGTGATGCTATGAATTCACTTTCACTATTGTGAAGAGATCAAAAAGAAGTGCTTGTCTTGCTTTTGTGGGCCAATATGCCCAAGTTTCATTAAGTCTTTCTCTAGTACTGTTATTTATAAGTTTGCATAAGCACAGGTTTTAACATGCATTGGTTAATCTACTAGCACTTAAAAGCAACTCATGCAGCTGGTTGAGCTTGATTAGATGGGGAGACAGAGATTGCACTAGGCTAGACAGTTGTCCAGGTTCAGCCTTGCGTATAATGCAGTAATGTAGACATTCATACTGGAATAAGTTCATATGTGGTCTTAGACTCTCTCATCCCAATAAGGCACTAAACCCTAAAACTTCCATGTACAGGGAGGGTTCGTCAATTACTGCATTTTTAAGCTTTGGATGGTAGGTACCATCTTCCCCTTTAGCAGTGTCTATACCATGTCCTGAGCCCCAGTTTCAGAAGAGCTATCACTTCATTAGAGGTGTCCTCCAGAGAGGAGCTCAACCCAAGCGCAGTGTTTCCCACCACTCCCCAGACAGCCAGCAAGGGAGGGACGTGCCCAGTGTGAGCACACAGAGTCACCCCTTGGAGGGTGCCGTTGACAGAGGAGGAATTTCTCCCTACTGGACTACTTCTGTAACATTTTGTTATATCCTTCCAACAATCAAGCCAGTGGCCTGTTGCCAAGCCAAGATCCTGCCTTGGCTATCAGATCCCGTTTACGTCAATGAACAATGTTCTAAGTAAAAGAAAATGTTCACAGTCAAAACTATTCTCAGTGAAATCAAAATAGTCAATGCATTGTCTGGGAAGAGTGGTGCTGCCCTACCAAATAAGTGTCATTTTGGAAGTAAGGATATTAACAAAACATATATGTGTAGGCAAAGTCCAGACACTTGTTTTGACAGTACATGATTTTGCTCCCTTGTCAAACTTTCTATTTTCACTTCTCATATTATACATGGAATTACACACTTATTTTCAGTGAGTACATGACAATGCAGGAGATTACCAGTATACTACAGCACGTATTTGCCTTTAGATTGGCTTAATGTATTTTTAGGTTTATCCAGCTGGCTTGGAGAATACACATGAACAAAATTCAAACCCTGCTTATACTTTAATTATAAAGGTTTTCACTAGGCCCACACTCTGTGCATTCTCTTTCCACAGGGGTACATTTCTGCAGGGTGATTTAGATACTTTATGTGCCTCGCTGGATCTCCTTGTTGTAAACATGCAACGTTATTTAAAATATGAATTCCTGAATAAGACGCAAATAAAATTTTAAATAAGAGATTTTCATCAGTAATTATCTACCAATAAAAATAGTTTTATACGCTTAATAATGAATATAATTGGAAATTTTTATACACATTAATGTGAAAGTATTTGCAATTATTGGTTTACATTATTTTTCTATCAATCTTTATATCTCTATGGAATAAAAATCCAGAACATTTTTAACCTAAGCATATACATTTGTAAACCAGATAAATGTTGTGATTATCTCTTCCTGTATATAATTCCTCATGAGGGATTCAGTTAATTGAACATACCTTTCAAAACATAATCTATGGCTTAATTAAGCTTAGCAAATATAAAATTTGAAACCACATACCCTCTATTGGCAGGAAAGTTAGGGATTTTTTTTATTCCTTTTTATCCGGCGCTGCTAATGACTGCTTTGCAGAGGCACATAATACATGCAGGTAGCGTGATTATATCCAAATCAGAAGTTAAGTTTTTGATTTCACTGTCAGAGATCAAAAGTTGATTTTTTTTTATACATACATCAACTCTTTCATTAACAAAATAAAAACTTATTGATGTTGAGTAAATTTCATAGCTTGTAGAAAAGACACATATCATTGTAATGTGTGAAATTTTAATCAGAAATGTTGTGAAGGATAAAGGTAAACTGACTGCTGTAATTAATGTGTTCTGCCACAGAGATTTAGCTGGCACATTTGAGAAGTGTGGTTTATGTTAACTGTTCCACTGCTTGAATTCTGTCTTCGCTAAACAGTGGTACTGTTAAATAGTTTTACGTTACGCTGCTTTCCAGTCTTCAGTAAGCTTTCTCTTAATTTAGGGTGCGATCCCATAGAAACTACAAACTTGCAGTAGTGCGGTGGTAGATGGACGCGCTGATGTAGATAAGGCTGCACTTGGTAGTGTGTATTAAACCTGATAGCAAAAGTTTTCAGGATTGAACCATTTGAATATTACCTTTCCTCTCCCCCTCTCTTTTAGCACCTCAAATGTTCTATTTATTTTATAAATCAATTTATGAAAACTTGTGCCCACAGCCATAGTCTCCTGAATCAAAAAGGTCATGTTGCCCGTGGAACGCAGAATACTAAAATCTATTATCACAGCAATAACAAGGATGGAACTATAAGAAGATTATTGTTCTCAAAACAAAATGCCTATCTGTTACATCTAATGCATTTTTGGGAAAAGCCCAAGGCCCTGATTCTGCCACCACTCCTTGCATTGAGTAGAACCATATGGTCCCATTGGAGTTGATCTAACTGCTTTTGGAGTATGCTACCACTCAAAATAAATAAGAGTGGCAGGATCTGGCCCTGAATGAGCACATGGGCTCTGCACCCTGCCCTAGAGGTTAACAAACTAGGTAAGAAAATTCCAGGGCTGAAGGGGATTCAGCTGAGAAGGGTCTCTCTGATACAGGCTCCTACCCCTCCAGATGTAGGGCCTCTTTGGGGAAATGCCCATGCAACATACATTTGTTTTAGTAGGTTTTAGAAGAAGATACATTCTTTTTATATATAATTTATGTATTGTCTTATTTCCAGAAACTATATGCTGCCTGTATAACTAATTGTTTTAATGAAAGAACAAACAAGACAAACCTGAGACAGACAGGAAATAAAAGCTTCAGAATTGCATTTTTCATTCTGAAGCAAGAGGAAGGACTTTTCTTTGTAAATAACATCTGTTGTCAGTAACAGGCCTCATTCTGCAGTCCTTAAGCACTGCCCAGCAAAAGCTAGACTGGCCCCTAAATACACATTTCACCTTCCAAGCAAATAAAATTTTTAAAAAGTTGCTCTCACAAATGGAAAAATATCATTAACTTTTGCTGCATTGTAAACCACACATCAGTACAGCACATTACAGGGCATATTTTCAAAGGGCATGTGGTTATGAGTATGCAAAACAAATCACTACAATCTGTCTGAAATCAATGATTAAAGTGATTGTCTCGGACTGCAAACAGAGAGAAAAGAACTATTTACAAAAAAAATCCCTTATTAAAAGTCAGGAATTCTGATTCTTTACTTGGCTCCAGCCTTGGCTGTATCAGTCTTACCTGAAAAGATCTACTGCAGGAGCCTCTCACCGTGCCAGTATGGGTGCGCAGCAGACAAAAGACATACCAGAAAGGGGAAGACAGATATGCCACTTAAATTAAATAGGAAATGAATTGGCCAGCAAGTTGGCATGTCTGCTGAGACAAATCATAGACAACATGTCTCTCAACAACAGAACTTATTTGTTTTCTCTTGCCAACAGATTCATCACTGCCCAGGCAAAACAGGCAAAATACATTAGTGTCATGGTAAACTGATAAAGAGAAGTGCCTCAATCTAGCATCCTCAATGGCGAAAGTCTTAGGGCTGTATTGATCTGTGTTATATAAATCTTGTTTTCTGTCTGCAGAAGTGAATCAGGAATGACCCTTAAGGTTAACAAACATTGTAATGTCTTTCAGCTGGGGCAGATGCCTATGTGCTCCACACATTGTATTTGGTCAAGTCCCATCTTGTCATTTTACTGCCAAGGAGCTTAACTAATTGCTGGCAATCATAAGACAGTTTGATGGAAGCAAAGAATTCCTACAATTGTTGCCCCTCTCCCTTTTTTTTTTTTAGCCTTAACAAGCACTCAAAGCCATGTAGCGGAAAACAATCAACACTGAATTAGTCAGCAGGAGTCTTAGCTGAGCTGGAACTTTATGTAATTGGCATGTCATGTTCATACATAGCCAGAAGCAGGCCTGATTAAGCTGATGTATTTTGTTTCAGTAAACTTTTACAAAAGCGGCTTTACCTCCTCTTGTTTTGGTTGCACGTCATCACATGTGCTTAACATGACATTTTTCTGGGAAGCAAAGGCATTAGACAGTCATCACATTTTGGGTTAGAGAAGTATTGCCACACTGGCATGTGAAATATTACATAAAAATCAAGCATTTGGGAAAAGGCAATAATAAAATAATCATGTTCATTATCAAAGCATAACTTTTACACCACACTTCTTTGGCTTGTGTGCACAAGTTCATTTTCTACAGCCTATTTATGCAAGATTGAAAAAATAAGATGTTGGGTATAGTTTGTGCTAAAACTATTTCCAATTAAACTTGCATAGTTTTCTCAGGGTTTGGCAAAAATATTCCCATGCACCAAGGAATCTTGCCAGTGGAGATACTACCCAGGGCACTTAATCAGTCCGCCCTATCTGATCCAATAAAATTTTACTGTGTGTTTCACTTTGCCCTATAGATATAGTCTTAAAATGCTAAAAATGCCAGTCTGCATGGAGAACGAAAGTAGCTAATGCTTATCCTTAAAAGTAACTCATAAAGCATAAGGCATGCAAGCTGTGTTCTTGTGCACTGGTGTGCTTCTTGTCATAACCCTAAATCAAACGATATAGTTGAACTTGGCATAGATTATTAAAGCTAAAAGACTGAGTACTCTGTGCTTCTATTACGTCATAGTTGACAATATAAAGACAAGATTCAGGGAACTAATGGAGCTTTTTTTCTTTTGTCGTAGAAAGGTCAAGCTAGTTTTCCACATTTTATATGTATGTCATTCTCAATATAGCAACAGAATCTCTTATAGAAAACAATGTAAGTAAATGTCTCTACGAAGCTACTAGTCACCTGATCAAAAGCCAATGTTGAAAAACACTTCTAATGACTTTCTCTTATGCATCAGTGCACCTACTAATGAGCTGCCAGAAAAGGCTTTGCAAAGCTTTGCTAAGATAGAGCAGGAATGTGAGAAGCCTGAGATCTAACTTCCCTGCTGTGATCCCTGCCTTTCTACTAACAGGGAGCCCAGGCGCGGAGCTACTAATGAGCATGCTGGAGAGAGTGTCCAACCCAGCACTGGCTATAGACAATCCACCTGTCTGCTCTCCGATGCAGAGTATGGTGCATGGCAGTAAGCAGTAAGACACCCCATTGTATTTTGTCCTTAAATAATTTAGGTATTTATTGATTTTTCTTCACATTTTTATTTTTATTTTTTTCTTTTTTTTTTCCTTTTTTTTTTTTCCCCGTTGACCTTACTCTCAATAGCAACTATCACTCTCTTTGGAAGAAAGTAGCAAGTTTCAAAAACAGGTTTTTCCCCCCGTAATTATAATTTAATTTGATTTAAGGAAAGCAGTGCTGTTATAGCACATTATAGCTCTCCAGAATCTCAAGCTTATTCCTCTTTATACCTGCATCCTGAGCTTGATATTACAAAAAAAGGTAAACCAATATTAATAACTTCTAAGAAAAATCACAAATGTCCTTTATTTGAAGAGAAGAAAAATCAGATGTAACAGCTGTCTGACACTAAAAATAGTGCAAACTGCATAAATTAGAGCCCATATTTCAAAGGAGCCACGCTTGACATCTTTATCTACAGTCAAAAGCCAGCAGGATACTGGTATAAAACATTTACTTAACTCTGTTTGCAGAAATTTTGTATAAATGGAATAGTTACTGCAGGATACCTTTCAACTCCAAGCTGTTCACATAACACATCATGACGATACCTAGCTCCCTTTGGGCTTTTCTTAAGGTTACCCTGCCAGTTAATATTTTGTTAGCCAAAGAGACAGGCTTGCAGAACAGACACTGGATAACATTGCCAGTTAGCAGTGGGATGTCACATTTACTCTGAAAGAAACATAAAAATGTAGTAACAGGAATCAGTGATAATTACTTGTATTATGCTCCACAGTGTCATTGGAAAAAGCTATTCAGTTCAAATAAGCCAGCCAAACGATTTGCTATTTTCACTTCTTGTTGCATCTATTTCCTACCTGAGTTTTGACATTAAAAAACATGTGGTATGTCACAGCTAGGAAGAAAATGTGTCCTCAGTGCATTATTGATCTCCCATAGTTTCTTCAACTAAGTCTTCAACATTATGAAAAAATATCCTAGGGATCTATAGTCTCCTCTTGATACTAATTCTCACTGACATTAATGGGACTTGTGTGTGTGCACTGCACAAGGAAAAGAAAGCAACCTGTTGACGTCCAGGACTAATACTCACAAAATCTAGTATTAAAATACCAGTGAATATTATTAGCACACTGTCACCTCCACACTTGCAGGCTAGTCATTCTGAGTGGCAGCATTAATTTTCAATTCAATAACTTCTGCTTCTGTCAACATTTTAACAGTATTTAGGGGTTTTTTTAGCTAACACCTTGGCTTTCCATTCTTAGAAGATTTTTAAATACTCGCTACTTCTCTGTTGAAAAGAGTACTTAACGGTTTAAAAAACTCACCTGATTTCCATCTTTTCAGCTAATTTACAGGGGCATGTTGGATATACAATCTTGAGAAAATAGATGTTGGGAGTAAAGTTTGTGCATGATGAAATAAACTATTCAGGTGTATAGAAGTTGGAGAATGCTAGTAAAACTGCTTGAGCCAGATTTTTTCTAAATATCTGCACTGCTTTTAATGAAAGATCTCATATAAATACTTCACTGTTCTCTTGATACTTGATCTCAGAAAATACCTAGATGATGCCTGGTAAAGTAGTCTCAGCATGCTCTAAATATGCTGGAGAGAGTGGCCGCATTTATGGAAGAAAAATCTACTGATGGAGGCTCCTGAGCAGCAAATAACCAGCTGCTAGAGGGGAATGCTGGACTCACCCATGCTTCTGTAAACACTCTGACACTGAAGAAATCTTGCAGCATGGCACTCTTGTCCTTCATGTTTCCACCATACCACAAACTCCTCTTAGATCAGTAGGAAACGGTGACCTTGTTAGTGCTGAGCTGGCTATGTTGGCTTTGTGCCATCACTCACACTTGTTGGGGAGCTCTTTAAACACTGTTGTATCATTCAGCAGTGCAAAGTGGGTGACGCTGGGACAGATCTGCTCTGTGCTTGGGTACAGCTTACAGACCAAACAAGTCAGTGGAAAGAAGTCGGGTACACAAAGGAAACTGGGTGCAGAAATCCCTTCATTCTCCATCCGTCCAGGTAAGTGCCACTATATGATATCTGTAGGAGTCATATAATCATTCTATCACCATCTACTCAACCATGGAGTATGGGCTACATTGTCCACCTCCCCTGTTCTGCAAGATGTCTAATCCGGTAGGTTTCTGGCATCGTAAGGCGGCAGCAGAAGACAGCTTCTGGCCACACACACCTTCAGGAGAAGCTCCAGAGAAGGGAGGGACATTCCTACTCCTCCCTTCTTCTGTCCTACTCTGTTCTTCCAGACTCCCAGGATGAACCAAGTTGCCCATATATAACACAACTCATTACATTTCCTAGGAACATTAGGTTACAAAGAACATATAAAATCTACCCCTTTTGTGAGATTGCAAAGCCTAGCTTGCACATGAAATGACTCACATAAACTCTCTTTCTGTATTTTTCTGTAAAATCCTCTGTGCCCATTAGTGGATCAGCCCTATTCTCTGAGGATACAGTATAATAGAATTAGAAGTGCTTTGAAACTGCCGATCATCTTTCAGTCTGTGCAATGAAGGAGATATGTGAGAGATTGTAACTTTTCTAGCTCTATCTCCTCAAAAATTAGTTGATCAAAATTTCTGTGAAACATTTTTCCCTGTGAATGCACAAGCTTGTCAGAATTTCAAATAGGAAACTTCAAAGTGTTTTGATAAATTAAAAAAATTATAATTATGTTGTTGCAAATCTTTTTCATTGTTTGGTTTATTTAAATATAAAATACAATAACATTACAAAATCAGAACAGAGTATGTTATTAGCACAGATGTTCATTCAAAATATTTCTTTTGTCTCTAATTTTTTGACTACATGGAAGATCTAAAAAAATTCTTACTTCAGAACGAAGGCAAATTTGAAAA
>VZTL01067110.1:0-47108 GCA_013400535.1 Scopus umbretta | reverse complement strand
TTCAACTTCTATATTAAAAAAAAAAAAAAAAAAAACTGTCTCTTTAATGAAAGAAAAGCATCAATATAACGTATTACCGAATGTAAATGCAATAAGGAATAACATATAGTTCTGGTTATGTTATATGACATTTGGCTTAGCAGTGTTAATATATTGCACAAAATCTGGATTTTCCCTATTGCAGAAAATAAGACGGTAAAAGACATGGGAAATTTCTCTCTTCCATATGATCATAAAATAAATATTATTTAATTTTTTTCTTTTTCTTCTCATCAGTCATTTGCAGAAATATTTTAGTATTATTTCTTTGTTAAGCCAGCTCTTTATCATGTATGTATTAAGCATACAGTACAAGGAGAAATGGAACAAGATGGCAGTTATAGCAGTGGCAAGATGCAAATTTATTCTGGCAAAAAAGTAATATATGCACAATATCAAGCATGCTTAAGTTTGTGCCAGGAAAACTATTACGAATGAGGAATGGATGGAATGAATTTTGCATCATACATGATTACGTGTTGCTTAACTTCATAGAAGAGTCTTTGACTACTCCTGATGTCCCAGATGCCACCAAGAGAAGCTGCATACTACACTGCTGGAATGAAAATGGCAACAGATACCCCAGCAGTAATCACCTCTGCAACATGACTTTTTGTTTCAAAAATGAAAGAAATAGACCTCAAAAAGATGACAGAGAAAATTCACAGACCATTGAACTGCAGGCACTGACTCCAGGTGGGGAGAGGGGGAGGAATTTATTACACCTTGTACTTGTGTAACAACTGAAAGTTTGTAATTATTTTCTGCATCATTTTGCCCAAGTTTAATTTGGCTACTTTATGCATGTACTGGTGTTGTCACTGTTTTTCCTCATGTCTCTCTCATATTGTATGACATGTGACTGTGTGTAACCAAGCAGTGGAGTAGTCATATTTTTCACTGACGCCACTTGAAAACAATTTTATAGAAAAATAAAGGATGAAGGATGAAGAAGAGCAGGAGAGAAGAAAGAAAATGCCTTAAAGATAGCTCTCTACATTAATTCACCATGAGGTAAAACAGAAATAATAACTCTTCTTTCTGTGTCAATTCAATTGGGATGAACCAGACTTGCTACTGTATTGGTACAGTGTAAAAATAGATGACAGTGAGTAATGGTGTGAACAAAAACCTATGAGGAACATTACAGAAATGGATGTTGGATGACCTTTGCACAGCAGAGGTAGATAAAGGTTATAACAAACTGTTTACTGACCATATACACTTACTAGAATTAAGAGGTCAGTTGAACAAGAGCTCACCTAGTAAGAGCTGTCTCAGTAGTGTGACTCACCAGCTGTTGTACAGTACCAGAGCACTGCCCAGTTATTGCTCCATCACTTTTCAGTAACATCTCTGTCCTTTCAAAAGTCTACATTCTACCATTAGTTAAGGCTTTTTCATTTGCATTTCTACATTTTCCCCCACTTTTTGCATCAGTTCAGTATAATTAATACATGTGCCTCTAACAGAAAAATAAAATAACTAAAAAGCACCATGTTTTATTGAACAAAATATAGTATGTGCAAGGAAGGGAAGGGAGGAATTATAAAAACAAACCAGTGCTGAAGAATTTTGCATTAGCTGGTGCTTTTTGTTGTTGTCATATTTGCACAGATCATTTTAGGCTCCTCAGTCCAGGTTGTAGTAAAAGACTATCAAAACAAATACTCTTGCAAAATATTTGAGCTTAACATGTGCATCTTGAACCGCTTAAGCAGTATGGTTATCTTCTTTTTTTTTTTCTCCAGAATTTAACAGACCATAAAGTGTATACAAAAACACATTATGCACCAGTGATTAAGTGTTCTTACAATATTAATATTTATCAAGGGGTATTTCATAGCTAGAAAGTAGGTAACTATATTTTATTTCCTAAAAGAACATTTCCTATAGTTTTCCTTCATCTCCCAGCTACACAGCAAACATCTCTAAAGTGCACTTCCCAAGTGTAGTTAGAGAACAGGAAGGAATGTAAAGTTTTTAAAAACAGCCCTTATTAACTTTTCCTTCCATTGATTCTACTGTAAACTCTAAAAAGCCTTTTTAAAAAGCAAATTCTCATACACTCAGCAGGTGAAATGTTCCCACAAAAAATAAAAGTAAACAAATTAAAGACCACCCCAAACAATGAAAAATCAGCAATCAGATTACAATCTTTTCTCTTGACTACTCATATCCTAGTATATCTTTACTGTTTTTATTGCACATTTATGAAAATGGTTGTCCTATATATTTAAAACAAAATAGTTTCTTTATCTGTGCTAACACATTCTTGTGCACCCTTAATAACTAGAGTAACTTTCAACAACATGTAGATATCAGAAAAACAATGGAATCAAAACCAAAGAGATACTTTGTATTATAGATGCTCAAAGGCTTCTTGTGGAATTTTGTTGAGACAAAAGGACTTGTATTTTGGAAGCTCTTTGCTCCCATTCCTTATGGAAAGCTGCTGGTTATGTGACAGCAGGAGAACTCAAAACGTAATTCACAATGAATGCCAATCCTTCACCTCCAATATGAAGGCTTCCCAACTACTCAACTTGCTGAGCATAACTGGTTTTACATAGCGTATCTAAAAAAGGCTGCTCCTGTTCAACTGACCAGTGAGAAAGGACTGGACTTCTTCAAAACGGGTATTGGAGCAACAGTTTGTTACATATTTCTTTAAATTTTTTAACTGTCCGATCCCACCTTGTAAGGAGAGCACTTGTTTGTTCAGCTAAAAGGAACCCTCTTCATGCTCCTTTTGGGTTTGCTCAGTCAACTGGTTTGTGCAACAGTGGCAGAGGCACACTGGAATTGTGTACCCATTCATTGTGATTACACAGACAGAAGCAAATGTACGTTGTCTGCGACAGGAGATGGGAGGGGAAAGGAGATGAATGGTTCCCATGGGTAAGAGGACAGTTAGGTTTGTTAGAGTTTTTTTGTGGTTGCTTTTTTTTTTCTTTTTTTTTTTCTTGTTAAATTTTGTTTTGTTGTTCTTTTTGTGGGTTTTTTTGTGGTTTTTTTTTTGTTTTTTTGTGGGTTTTTTTTCTGTTTTTTTTGCTATGTCATGGAATCATAGCAGTCATTCCTCTAATAGAAACTGACAGGACATAAAAGACAGAACTATCAGATGAACACACACAATGACTAGAAATATATCGACAGAGAAAAGACTTAATTTAGCTTTGAGAAACCGTCCCAAAAATAAAATCCTGTATTAACAAGTGCAAAAAACAAACAAAAAAAAAACTCCAAACATTAAAACACAGTGTATAAAATGGTGTGAGAAATTTAAGTCACCATACAGCCTTTTAGTCAATAAAAAGCTGTGTTCATGTGTCCTTGTTGTTTGGGTAGTGGCCCATTCTTTTTATTTTACCCAAAAGGTCATTCAAGAAGAGATCTAAGGGTAAAGCACTCAGTCCTTGCTATTTTTGACTGTAGTCATTTGGGCCTGTTGTGTTTCTATCATATAAGACGAATCCTTTCTTTTATTCCTCATTGGCTGAATTATCTTCCAAAGTTGTTATGCCTCCAAAGCCCAGTCCTGTTGAGTTCTGTGCTGCTGAGACTGTAAGTACTGTATGTAGGAGAATTAATACAAGAACACACAGTTTAAGTCTGCTGTTACACAGTCTTGATGCTGATGAAACTGTGAGCGATGTCCTGTGACACATTGTTGAGCCACTTGTTTTTATAGTCCCTTTGGATTGATGATCTGATAATAGTCCCCATCTGACATCACAGCATTCTGGTTCTGCATTGGTTGGATAGTTTTCATAGAGCCCTGTAGGGTAAACACAAGAAAAAATAAACATCAGGCACAAAAAGATTGGCAGAAGCTGGTAGGTCAAAGGAACATCTGATAATTTAGTCTAAGCTGTCAAATCCACATGTTTGGATTAGTTGGAGGCCCTCAAAACACTTGCATTTTGTATCATTACAGTTGTTGAAGGGATATGCATCTTCTAACAGGAAGCCGCATCAGAAGATCATTCAACAGAAGTATGACACTGAGCATGATTATGTAAAGAAACAGTGTCAAAAAGTAATTGTTGATTTTTAAATGATAAGTATATTTGAATTCTTCCTTTTTCAGAAGTCACAACTAATGATGAAGTAACAACTAATCAAACTGGACATTTCCACAAAATTTGAAAGGATCTTGAAATTCTTCTTCAGTCTGCGAGCGCATACCAGTAATATCACTGTCCATGGAAAGATAGGCATTAAGTAGCAAATAATTGATATACTGACAATATTGACAGTATTGATTGCCAGTCCAATAAAGAACCAACAGCCTCACAGGAACAGGTTCCAAACAGAGCTGTTCAGAGTCTACTTGTTTACCCTACCTCAGATGAGTTCTTCCAGCTGGGATGTTCTCTTTGGCATATCCCAGAGGTGAGAACAATCTTTCCGTGCCATGCAATAATTGGATCTCTTGATATTTCTGACTCTACATCTAGGCTATTTCTGCCTTTAGAACTTTACTGAGTCACTCAGCCTGATCTGATTATCAATTTTTGAATAGTTAGAGGAATTCTGTCTTTTCCAAAAGACACAACTGTCCAACTGACAACTGGAAATTGCCAATACTGTCTACGTTACTATATAGGAGACTAACATAACCGGAGTGTTCTGTTTACTTTTCACATGTCTTCTTTTCTGACAAATTAAAAGAACCTAATTTAGCCTGTTTAACCAATGGTCAAATGCAAGAATGTCTAATGTAATGGACAAACACATTTTATCCATTTAAACTGATCTTAGAATAAATTCTGCAGTAAATAATTATTCTATGGTAGTGCTACATTCTACTAGGAAAAAAAATATCTGTGTTGAAATATTAGGATAAAGATTTTGAAAGCAAGTACATAATTGCTATAATTTATAAATTAACTTTGCTTCTTGGAACAAGAATTACATTTTGTCTAAAGTATCACAGCAAAGATGTTATTTAAAAAAAGCAATGCCTACAAGTTTAGGCGTAATGTTCTTAGGTTCAGGCACCAGACTGCCTGTATTTTGTGAATAACCTGTAAAGAAAAGCAGCACACCTTAAAATAAGATAAAACTGAACTTTCATTCCTACTTCCCTAATATTGATCTGCAATTGCTTTAGGTATTCTAGGCATGTTAAAATGCAGATTAAACTAGACTGGCACTTTTTTACATAGCTGACACAACAGTCTACTATGTTATACATAAGTCCAAATAAAGTTGCATCTGGTTTTGGATTCAAAAAAATTTTTTAAAGATATAGGGATGAGAACAGATTGTTTCATTTTCTGTAAAGATAGGGTTTACTCTGTAGGAAATCAAGCCATTTTTGCACTTATGCAGTCAGATAATTAATGCAGCATACCAATATTTGAAAATTATTTATTCTTTCTCAGATCATTACTGAATGTACTTCACATTTTTTAAAGGAACTCTGTTGCATTTTGGAACTTGTGGGCAGTTGTTTATCACATGTATAATAAAGCAATCTTATGCTAATATCATATTTTCTGAGCCCCATCTTTCAGTGTTTGAGTGCATAACTGTTTTTTTGAACATGGTAACATACAGGAAGTGCCTCCCAAAGCAGGTAATTATACAATCTGTCCTGTGACTGCAGTAGCTCAAACTATTAGTGGTAATTGAAAAGACACAGAGAATGGTTAATGCTTTGATCCCACTGAGACTTGTTTACTATTCAAACTGTATTTCCTGCCTTTCTTGTTATAGGAAAACCCAGACTGCCTTTGAAATGAAAACTGGTATGTACAAGTTGGCAATCAAATTTAAATAGTTCATATACACTTACTGAATTATAGATAAATTGAAGGCAACTCCATATTTAAAGCTGCATTGAACTTGTTCCTTAATGCAAAATTACATTTCCTCTTTATTTCAATTCAGCAATTGAATTTAGGTTTTGAATTTGCAGTTACATATTTAATAATCAATTAACTACAGAACCACTATTCATATGACAATTGCAGAACATTTAGATAAATTCAGTCAGAGCTTTTGCACTGACATAATAAAACTTCAGAATTGTGCTTCACCACATGCTCATTTGTAGCCATGAGTATCAGTTTTGGCCCCTTGGATCTAATCAGCCTGTCTACTCAGTCAGAGGGTTACAAACTCGTGACTCGCCAGGAACCCTGAAAACTGGCTACATCAACCTTGGAAAACCACAGAGAAAAAAAACTTATTTTGTTCTTTTAGGAAAATATTTTATATGGAAACAGATTTTGGGATAAGGAATAGAAAGGATACCTCTATCCACCAAACCACCAAGGCTACCCTCTTCCTCTTCTGTCTTTATAGTTCAGTTTGTAGACATCATTACTCTGTATTACTTGGATGATCAGTATGCTTTGCTTTTCACCTTTCACTTCAAATTCTCAGCTCTGGATCTCCATTTCCCAACTTTTCCCAGCACTCATCTATATTTCACTAGCAGAAATCTTGAGTCCATATGGAGGTTCTTGGAACTTCATCTTAATCAAGGATCTAGAATTTGCCAGGATATTTTTTGGTATCAAACCATTCTTGAGACAGATATGCTATTGCTCACAAAGGTCATAGAAAAGCTATCTCTTTGCTTTGTAACGGGATACTTTTTTAACATGCAGATAACATTTTGATGATCAGCACAACAGTTGTATCTGTGGGGAGTGTGTGTTACTAATGCTGATGCAAGAATTAAGGCTACTCATTTGAGTGAGATTATGTTACTGGAGACATGACTGTAGAGAAATCCCTTGTATCCTGCTCAGCTGAATCATACTGAAAGAAAAAGGAGTAAGCATCATATTCACTTTGTGCAGAAACAACTCTGGGGGTAAAACAGCAAACTGCAAATATGTTCTTCTATAAGAATTAAAATCACAAAGACTATCTATGGATGCATGGTCTGCTGATCAGCTAGATCACCAGCTAACTCAGACAATGCTGTGGTTTCTTCCTGAACACTAGCATTTCTTTTGCACAGGAACCAGCATACAAAAGAAGTGGTTGCATTTCCACATCTCACCCCAACACTGCCAGGATGTGTCATGCTTGTAGCTGGATCTGTATCTATAGCAGTTGGTCTGGTTTGGCTCACTTCTTGGTTGCTACAGAAGGAGCTATGGAGCCATAGTATTCAGCTTCTTCCAGTCACTGCCAAAGGAAACCGACATGGTTGATATATTTGTTGTCATTGTTGGCTAAGTATTTTGAACAGCCACAGAAATAAAAGAGACTTTTTGGTATGTTATGATTTTTCCTTGTTTTCTTTCTGTATAACTCTAAACTGTGGTCCTTTTTAACATAGATTTCTGATTATTTTGAGAGGCATACTGAGTTTCTTGTGCTTGAAGAAAAGACCATGAACTAAAAGAAGAAACCAGGTAAGTGGATGTAGTATACCAGAAGTTTCGAATGCTCGCTTTTATTGTGAAGCACAAAGTAAATAATGTCTGCCAAGAGTGATCCACCTAGCAGTGGCATCATTGTACCAGTGAGTGCCAACACTCTGCATGACATTTCTCTTTCTGAGGAATTATTTCTGAGATTTCAATATTAACAGTTTTCCAACTACAGAAGGCAAGAGAACACGTTAGATATTACATGACTAGATTTCACTGCTTGCTTACATCTGATCTGCAAGCCAGCTCTCTTTGATCTTATCCAGATGGTCCTCTCAATTTCTAAATTGCTGTGTCTGTGACACATTATGGTGTTCCTGTTTAGACATGTATTTTATACCCTTCATATTATAAAAAATAATAAAATGAAATGTAGAAGAAGGCTTAAAGATAAATAAACTATTTTTTAGTCAAACAGATTATTCTTAAACTGGTGAATATGGCTGTTCAACTATTTTGAAAAGGTTAATTTAAATTTCAGACTCAATTCCAATTGTTGGATGAGATCTGGGTTGCTGTATTTTAATTTTGTTTTATCACTATATGTTGGTGACTATTTCAGAGAGTTGCCTCTGGAATATTTTCCTGTGCGTGTGCACCCACATTGAAGAAAAATTCATTGTGTTTCACCATCATGCATGGATTTTTTTTTTTTCCCCTAAAATATGTACAGGACCAATTTCCTCCTGCCAGTGTAAATCAGTGTTATCCCTGTAAAACTGACTAAGCTGCTGCAAGGCAGAAAAAAAAAGAAAATATGTGATTCGTAAGGCTATACAATGAACTTTTTTAGCTCTGCTATGTTGAGATACAGGATAAGGGTGAGATGACTTGCTTCTAGCAAGAATTTGGCTTTCCCCAGCCCCCTTCCAGTTTTGCTTCTATTATGTAAAATTTTTGATCAAAATGATTTACTACTTTGACACGATAGGAAAGGAAAGGGTCATACATATCTAAGCACTGTGTTGCCATAGAAAGTTCAGGAATATCAATAGGTTAATCGCCTGGGTTGTTTTTATACGCAAAGAACATTTGTAGCAGTATCCAGTTGGTGGCTGGTCACAAGAGGTGTTCCCCAGGGTTCAGTATTGGGGCCAGTTCTGTTTAATATCTTTATCAGTGATCTGGGCAAGGGGATCGAGTGCACCCTCAGCAAGTTTGCAGATGACACTAAGCTGGGTGGGAGTGCCAATCTGCTTGAGGGTAGAAAGGCTCTACAGAGGGATCTTGACAGGCTGGATTGATGGGCCAAGGCCAGCGGTATAAGGTTCACAAAGGCGAAGTGCTGGGTCCTGCACTTGGGTCACAACAACCCCATAGGCTTGAGGAAGAGTGGCTGGAAAGCTGCCTGGCAGGAAAGGACCTGGGGTGCTGGTTGACAGCCAGCTGAATATGAGCCAGAGTGTGCCCAGGTGGCCAAGGCAGCCAACAGCATCCTGGCTTGTATCAGAAATAACATTGCCAGGAGGACTAGGGACGTGATCGTGCCCTTGTATTCAGCACTGGTGAGGCCGCACCTCGAATACTGTGTTCAGTTTTAGGCTCCTCACTACAAGAAAGTCATTGAGGTGCTGGAGCATGTCCAAAGAAGGGCAACGAAGCTGGTGAAGGGTCTAGAGCATAAGTCGTATGAGGAGTGGCTGAGAGAACTGGGGTTGTTGAGCCTGGAGAAAAGGAGGCTGAGGGGAGACCTTATCACTCTC
Organism: Scopus umbretta; assembly: GCA_013400535.1. Lineage (NCBI taxonomy): Eukaryota > Metazoa > Chordata > Aves > Pelecaniformes > Scopidae > Scopus > Scopus umbretta. Next base: position 37,963 of record VZTL01067110.1, on the reverse strand, counting down.
TACAACTACCTGTAAGGAGGTTGTAGAGAGGTGGGTGTCACCCTCTTCTCCTAAGTAACAAGTGATAAGACAAGAGGAAATGGCCTCAAGTTGTGCCAGGGGAAGTTTATATTGGATATTAGGAAGAATTTCTTCATGGAAAGGGTTGTCAAGTATTGGACCAGGCTGCCCAGAGAGGTGGTGGAGTCAGCACCCCTGAAGGTATATTTAAAAGATGTGTAGTCAAGGTGCTTAAGGATATGGCTGAGTGGTGGACTTGTTAATGTTAGTTTAAGGGTTGGACTTGATGATCTGAAAGTTCCAACCTAAGTGATTCTATGATTCTAATAAATCTGTTATAATATGGGACCTCATTCATAGGAAAGCCCCAATATTCAAGACTAGAAGAACACTGGACTCAAAAAGATGACCTATCTAGCTGAGAGATTCTGGTGCAAAACCATGTCATATTTTCCTTGTAAGCAGATCCAGAGCTAGTCACGATTTAAACCATGCTTGTCAAGCATAAATGGGATTTGTCCTGCAGTCTGTGTTAGCTTATTATTTTGATATTTTAGGACCTTCTAAGAGGCATAGGCAGAAGGCAAATGACACATTATTATGACTTATTTTTAGGGTAAGAATTTGGATCAAGTATATATATATTTTTGGTGTTTACCAAGAACAATAGAAAATGGATTAAATTCAGAAATTTTCTTTTCTTGAATTGTTCTACAAAGAACATATAGATTGTGATGCATTCTATATATCACATTTTCTCAAGGAAATTGCTTTTCAAATTGCACTGAAATCAGGGCATCTGTTTTGTAACAGACTCTCTATAGCTAAACCTCCTGGTGAAACCCAGACACACATCTGCCCCTTGAAAAGAAGCTGTTGTTAAAAGAACTGTTCCCAATGCCTTTGTTGAGCTTTGTTAGTCAACAAACTCTTTCTACTGATTAGTGAGAATTCTCTGTAATAACTCTCACAACATTCTTAGAAACATTATTGTGTGCTATGGCGCATGACTGACAGTTTCCTTTCTGGTGAATTCTCCTCTTTACTCTAAAGGAGGAGGAGTTTCTGAGGAAGTGCTACTTTGAATGGATCACATAAACATATGTTAGTGATATTTGCCAAAAATTGATGTATGGGAGAATATCCACACCTTGCATTCCAAGCAACTGAGATGTTAATGAGAACACATGAAATTAGGAGCCTAAGTTAATACGAACTGAATTGAAAGACATAAGTGGTTCAAAGCACCTAAATCACCTGTCCTCTCACCTTTTCTTTTCTCTTACTTTCTCCTTCCATAATGAAAAGTATTAGAAGTCTTTTCAGCACAGGAGAGTAGACAAATTTGATTCTCCTCTTGGTGGCAGTAGACTCCTTCTGATGACACTGCTCTAACAAAATACCAGAGGGTGCCATTCTGATTTTGGAAGAAGCTAATGCAACACATCTCTGCCTTGTTGCTGCTCACTACATTCCCTTCCTTTCCTTCACAGAGGAACTCAAGTTTCCCATTAAATTACGTGACATGTAAACTGTGCAAGTAAAGAGTGTGAGCATGTGGCTTGGGTTTCCTGCCTGGTATTTGCTGCTGGGTGATGGCCCTGTAATGCCACAAGGCACAAAGAGAACATAAGTCTTGGTCAATAAAAAGAAAGCCCTTAGCAACACAGGTAGCCTTAATTCTGCACTTTAAAGTGATCCAGACTTGGCACATGGATAGCAGTTTTGGGACTGTTCTCCCAGCAGGCAGAATAGGCTATGTCTGTATCAACACGTAGTTTGGGGCAAAAGGAGATTTGTATAATGAAACAGCTGGTACTGAGTATCTCATGTCAACCCTGAAGCATCTGAGGGGTTTTTACCTCGCTCTAGCTCTAGTCTGATTCTGTAGATCAAATGTGCATTAGTGGTTGGGACATGTTAGATATGGTCCTGTAACACATCTCCTAGTTTAGTTTAATCCAAAGGAACCCAGTTTGTATCCTCCAAGAACTCACCCCAGAGCAAGTATGAGAGCAAGGAGTAATAACAGGAGATTTGATTCAAAAGGACACTCCTGAACTAGGTTGCTAATGCAGATGCAACTGTGGTGTTGGTGTTGATGGCATATCCTGGCTGCTCAGGGAAGGGCTGTGTGTGCGGAGAAGAGGTAATCTCTTCTCCCCTCTCTTTGGGCATCTCTGTTGCTCATTTGGTGGAAACTGAGCTCTCATGTTTTCTGGGTTGAGCAGACTGAAGACCTGAATGGATAGTTGTGGCTGTGAAGAAAACATTTATGGCCTCTGCATCCTCTCTCTGTCTCTGTTGGGAGACAGCAGCAAGCCAAACAGATGCAGTTCATGGGCTGGAGCAATCCCCAGGCCAGTTGCTGGACCACATTACTTTGGAAGACATAGGAAAAGCAGGAGTTGTGAAGTATTACCAGTCTCTTCACAGTGCTCTGTACATAGAGTCATACATCTTTCAGCTCTCTTTTCACATTCAAAGAGCATGTGTGAAAGAAATCTTCCAGTCACACTGGGGGAAAAAAAAGGAAAAGATGATTATATCTGCAAAAGAAAACAGTCCCACTGGTATGCACACTGTTTTCATAGGAGTCACAATTAAAAATCTTGACCTGGAACTTTGCATGGGACTCATTCACTGTAATCTGCCGTGTGTGTATGTATGCCTAAACACTGTTATTATCTCCCTTAAGTAAGATTCTGTTTTGCATGGGCGATTCTAGATATCTGAGCTGCAGAAAGAAGCATTAGATGAAACCATTTGCAACTTTAATCATATGGATATAAACTCCAAAGGTCTAAACTGAAAACAACTATTCAATTTTAATGAATATGAAAAGCAGTATGTTCCAGAACAGCACCTGATGGAAAGACTGACTTCTTTCCTTCTATTTCTTAGAAGAAAGAGGCAGGGGGGCAGGGTGTAAGAGGGGAATACAAACTTCTTTCTAACTAACTGCATGTCTCCATAATCAGAACCACACTGTGATTCTGATTGTTTTAATCTCCCAAGTACTTTCTTTTGCACTGCAGTTGTCCCACATCCTCACATGCATTTCTACAAAAGACAAAATCCAGATACACAACTAGTATGGAATCCCCTCTCCTTTTCCCACTATCTGCTTCCATTGGGGGTAATCAAGTAAGACATTCTCAGGCTAGAATACTTCTTATTCATTATACGAGTCCTTCAGAAATTTCCAAGAGTCATTACTTTTCCGTATTATAAACTACAACTATTTTTTTTTTTTTTAATTTAATGGTGTCAAAGGACTGGAAGAGAACTAATATACCACCACCGTGTGTGATTCTTAGCCACAATTATTGCACAATTATTGCTCCAAACATTTTAAAAAATACCTATTTAGAAATTCTAAGATAGCAATGACTGTAAAAATTTTTGGGGAAAAATAGCCAGTCTTATTCTGTTTTCTCATTACATGGACCTCCCAAGGATGGATAAAAATTCTGTTATTATTTCTTTTTACAGCTTCCAGTACTTTTTTTTTTTTTTTTTTTTTGCAGTCTCACACCTTGAGAAAATCCTGCCCTGAAAGAAAAAAAGAAAGTAGATGGGTTCCCTGTCTGCTGATGCCTCTGCACCCCTGCTCAACACTGCGGTGGGACAGTGATGGTGTGGGCAGACGGCATCTCAGTACCACCATGGCAGCTCCCAGTGCTGCCTGGGAGGTCAAGCCACCCCAGCCTCTTATCTAGCTGCAATTGGAAAATGGCATGTAACATTTATATATACATTCTGCGCTCTGTGCTGTAGTCAACTTCAAATAAAAACAGCTATCACTGATACACCTTTTCCTGTTACTTGCTTTCCACAGTGTATTGAAAGGTTTTATAAAAATCAATTCTGTGTCTTTTCATTAACCTACCAGACCTTAGAGGAAATAGTCTGTTACCATGGAGAGGAAGAAGGGAAGCCCTTATTATAAAACTATTGCTTCTAAAACATTATTAAAGAAAATTAGAATCCACAAATTCTTGATGTTTCTCACTGATAAATCATCCTATAAGCAAAGTGGCTCCTTTTTTTTTCTCCAGACAATATTTTATAATTAAGTGTTCCTTAGCTAGGCAGCTAGTCTTTCAGTAGTTTCATGGGGGAAAAAATATCATAGTGCCACAACCCAATCCAGTTCCTGCTGGATTTCTCTGGAAACGTTAAGTCAAAATTTCAAAAAAGGACCTGTAACATTTCTCTCCATGAGATACATCAGAGTCAGGAGCAGCAGAGATATTCAAGCTTAATTTAAATGAGTGATGGGCTGTGACAAAATGCCATTCATGAGGAATCCCTGAACATAAAGTTTGCTCCTACTGTGTTTCCTGTAGCAGAGCTCAATGGTGACTAGTTTCACAGTGAACTGAGGTGTGGAGAGCTATCTAGCAGAAAAAGCCCACAATTTGCTGGACAACCTTAAATAAAAGTACAGATTTGCTCTTGTCTTTGAACAAAGAGACGACCTTGAATAAGAAAAACAGGATACTTGTGGTTGCCGACGCAGAACCAGTAGTTAGAAAAAACGAAAACAAAAACTGCATGCCAGCAGCGCATGAACAAGAACTCTGCGCCTATCATAGCGAAAGCTAAACGCGTGAACAATACTCTGTAACCAATGAATAATTGCCATGTATGCTTACAACTCTATATAAACTGTACTGTAGAAGCAATAAACGGATTCGATTATTCCCCCATATTGAGTCTGCGTCGTTTCTCCAGGCCGCACCCTGAGACACTGAGGTCGAATGGAGACACCAGACAACCAGCTATAACACCTAAACGTCAAATAGAAATACCTTTGACCCAACTCTTTTGGATTTTGCCAATGAATTTCAGCCACCCCAGGAAGAGTAGGATCAGTAACTAGAGATCTCAGAACATGTCTGCCAGACAGGAGCTCACAGAAAGTGCAGCAGGAGAAGGGGTCCCTCAAGATGTGGATGATCTGCTTTCAGTTGCTTTTCTGCAAAAGGAGTTCAAGTTAATAGTCAAGCCACAAGCTATATTGAGGTAGAGTGTTTTGTCTGCTGTTGAACTCACTGTACTTGCATGAAATAAATATGTTTTCAGTAAGCTGCAGAGAAGTGTAATTCTTCAGTCCCACAGCAGATACTATTCTAATTTCCTATTGTTTAGTGGCAGGAAGTGCCCTTACGGTGAGCTGCTGATTAATAACAAGGTGACAATGGGTCTGTATTCCAGACAAAGTTTGAGTTGCAACCTTCTACCCATCCTCAGCATCTTCTCTTGCACACAACTGCCTAGTGTCAACATGCTGACACCTATGAGCCTGTGAATACAAGCTCAGCTCTGCTGACGCTGAGGGTCTTGACATGAGAGGACAAGAAGTTCAACCAAATATTAGTGGACTGTTGAGATGACATTCAGGTCACCCTGATTTTGTCTGTAGTAAGACCTTGGTGACTAACAGCAGCTACAGCAAATAGAGTGCAGCCAGCACTGTTAGCAGTGCATGGAGTGCTAGTCAGCTCATCGGAGGCAGATGCTTACTTAGGCTGAATTAAATAGCTCTGAGCTCTACTGACTACACCAGACCTTCGGTGACTCTAGTGAGAGCTTAGTTACAGAGTTTATATGTAGATACCCACACTACTAACACCTGCAATAAAATGAGTTTAATCGTCCCCTAAATCTGCTTTTCATCCCAAAATCAGAGATAGTGATTGTCTTTGCAAAGTCATCTATTTTGTGTGTTTTAGGAATTAATTTGGACTTGGAGATATTTTGACGGTTGGACTAGATGATCTCAGAGGTATTTTCCAACCTTAATGATTCTACGATAAACTAAGAAAATGAGGAGGTGGATATCTATTTCCTAAGACATTTTCTGTAATAATTACTAGGATGGCTTTGTTTATTGTTTGTTCTTTGCCATTGTGTATGTGTGTAAGTGTGCACACACATGTATATACTTGCACGTGCACACATATATGTACTGTGTACACGTTGTAAATAAAAATGTCTCTCACTTTAGCTTTTACTGTCCTATCTTAAACTGGAAAATAATGCTTATTTGCTTACTGTATATGCATATGGGAAGGCTATTAATATTTACAGTATGCACTGAAGTGCTAAGCACCATTCCTTTACTGATGGCTACAGAATTGTAACTCAGCTTACATTTCATTATATTGTCTTTTGCATATGGAAGTATATCACTCAGTTGGTGCAATAGGCTTAATCTTCAAGAAGAAACACAGTAAATATCTTGCTACCAGAACCCACCTAAATCCAAATACAGGATATAAGGTGAAGTGAGTAGCCACAAACATTATGTTTGTCTCTGAGATGGTATAGAGCATTTATGGGGGCTTATGTTTTACTCTGGTTTTAAGTAACTTACCTTGGGCAAATCATTTGCGCAAGCTTTCCAGTGCAGCTCTGATTCAAGGCGGAGGCTCTCTAATTTCAGATATTTGGACCAGACTGTCAAATGATCTAAGTGTTGAAATGTCTTTTTTTCTGATTTAGTGGGAAAAAGTTGCCAAAACATCTTCAAGATTCTTGGATGATACTCTAGCCATTAGAAATCTTCAGATACCATTAATATAAGCTAAAATTTTGTGTGGATGTCTCCAAGCAAGTGGTGCAAAAGGTATCTGAGGTACCTGAGATGTACTAAAGGTATTTCTTGCCTACCTATTTCTGCTTGGATCATTCTGGGATAGTGTTTGAAGCAGAATGGAATGTATAAGGAACCAAACCATTTTATCAATCGATGCATAGACCTATATCAGCAATACCGTTTAAAATTAAAATACTTACAGAATGTAACAAGGCTCAAGAAGAGAACAAAAGATCAGTTCTTCACAGGTGAACAACTGATTCTTAAAATTCTCCATTAGTGAAAGACCTTTCCTTAAACATTTACCTTCCAAGAGCTGCTGCACAGTTTTGAATGCTTTGTCTCAGATTTTTCATTTATCTGACATGAGAATGCAGGTGAACAAAGGTAAATATACTAGAAACTGGACGTGGCTTTCTCTTTTTTTCTGAATATTGAATGACACAGAGCCTCTTTTCTTTGAGTACTGCATGACATGGAGCAACAAAAATCCTCCACCAAACCATTAAGCATAAAAAATAACCAGAAAAATTTCTTCTATTAATTTTTTGGGGTAAAGTTAATGACTGTGGCAAGCTGTAGTGTAAATGTGAATTACTAAATCTGGGCTCAAATTGTAGCACCTCCAAGACATCTTTGTGATAAGGAATACTTTCAGGCTCCACACTCTACATTTAGACTCATGAAAACAAATGAAATTAGCTTTTCTATACTGTACCTGTACAGATGAAACTTGATAATCCTCCGTAGATGACATCATCATTGTCTGGTAATATAAAGGGACACCTCGTCTGAACCTCCAAACAGTATTGCTTGCAAGGAATTCTGTTGCTGCAGTGAAACTGTGTGACTTCAAAATACTGGGAACAGAGCCAGGCTTTGTAGACAGTCTGGAAAAAGAGAAGAACCAGATGTATAGATGGATGACAATAATGCTGTCATTATTAGAAGAACATACTGTACTACGCACCTACATTAACACTGCTTCTGAAAGCAAATTTTGAGATAATATCACCTGGGTAAAACATACTCTTAACTTTTGACTAACCTCCGACTTTGGAAATGAAAACTCCAGCCAAGTCACTTAAAAGCACCAGTTAGTCAGGACTGGGCTTATGCTATTATTTTATTTTACTTGGTAAACAGGTATGTCTCTTAGATGCACGTTTTTATTAGACACATGCACACATGCAACACCCCTGTCCCTGTACCTTATTATATACAAACAGATCCTAACCTCATTTGAAGCTGTTTTGGGAAAAAAGTATGAAAGTAAGTGCAAGAAAGAGTTTAAAACTGGGCTCAGGCCAGCTCTGTTCTTTGTATCATCTAGAGCTAAGCTATTAGGTTGCAATAGATGGTGCTGCTTCCCTTCAAATAAAACATTATCCAGTCCACAGCACTAAAACACACATTCAGGTTCCTGAACACCAACAGCTGTAGACGAGGGGCTAAATCTGCAACAGTGAGGACCAATGTCCACATTTGGGAGCTGAAAGGAACACATTCAAAATGCTGTCATCTGTTGTTGTGTAGCCATAGCTGCAGAATCTGTGATTAGTACAATTATTGTTATAATTGTTTAAACAGAAAAGGAAAATAAACATGTTGACTAGTTTCTTTTGCCTATTCTTTTCTGAGCAATGATCTTCGTCATAAGAATTAAACTAGCATTTTGGACACAGAAAATTTTCACCTGTGATCATACAAAAATAGATTAGACACCAGGCTATGAAGGTGGTGAAAAACCTGTATGATTGAGTATAGAGCATTTTATATTCCACTTATCCATTTTGAAGTACATTATTTACTGGCCAGACATTTGTTATCTAGGTTGTTATATAACAAAAATTTCCTTTTTGTATTCATTCAGCATATCTGAAAATCTTAATAACTACCTTCCCTTTATCACAGGCTGAAAAGCAATATAGTCAGCTGATCATTTTCCTTCTTCCTAGACTTGTTTTTAATAAAAAAGGAAACTTAGATTAAATTTTTAAGCACTGAAAATTCAAAAACTGGCACCTGAAAACAGCAATCTAGCAGAGTTTGGTTTGATTTCAGTATGTTTCATCTCACCAGTTATAATCTTTATTAGTGTCAGTAGCAGCTTAAATTGTATAATTAATTTCAACGTGTTAGTGCCAGAATCACAAAACTTTTATCTTAGCTTGTTTGCAATGGTGGCAGGTATGGGTAAGGTTGCTAGGTGATAAAGTGAAACTTTTATCACTAATCTATGGTTTGTGATTATTTCTTTATAGTAGCTTTTGCCTACTGCATTCTGTAGAACACTATTTTTTTGCATTACAAATTCAATTTTAATTGTTTACAAAGGTTTCTTATCCACAGTAAATGATTAATGAGAAGAAAGACTAGGCAATCTGTGTACTTTTTGCTCTTAAATGAAATTCTAAACAGCAAGTGGTTTTCCCAGTGTTGACTATATCCCCTACCACATTTTTAATGCTTCAGTTGCTATATTGACACTTGCAACAATAAAAGAAATAAAGGAGTTGTTTTTCTATTTTTAATTAGTCAGTGAGCATAGTCTATTGGTTGGAGACAGGAACACTGGCTCTGATAGATAAATATTTGCAGATGTTCCTTCCTGATCACTAATACTGTAGATCCGTTCAGTATGAATCCACATTTTCTCTTCATAGAATAGATGTAAGAGTAACATGTTGCTTTATGAATCATATTTGAAAATGTACATCAGTTTATAGGGAGTGTATTGAACAGCACAACATACAAGGTAACAAGAAAATGAGCAGACCTCTGTGTCTACTTAAGCAAGACAGGAAATAAATGTTTATTCAAGAGCAGAAGTAAATAATGCAATCATAGGCTTCTGTGAACATTTTTATATATACAATCTCAGTTCGTACACCACCTTCCTGCTCTGATTCACAAGTCCTCAGTTTTGGCTCAAAATTACATTTGAAGTTTTGTCCATATTTTTAAAGAATGCATGAGTATACCTATTCCTGAGATCTATTTCTCAGAGAAGTGTCTCCCATTCTGTATCCTTTTTATTGCAGCCCCTTTTAATCTTGTCTGAAGTCTATATCGAGATTTTTAATATGCTTGTCCCATTTTGCTCTGTTTTGGTCAGTGAGGCTACATGGAGACTAAGATTTTCAGAGTTCTGTTTGGATATGGTTTTAGGACATATCCCACTTCAGGGTGAGACGCTGATACTTATAAGCCTTCCTACCCCCATGTTCTAGTTTCTTCAAAAGAAACTTCAGGTTTGTGGGACAATATACTTTTGCAGAACACTGTAAGATGTCCAAGAAGGAGTAGGTGAAACCCTCAGGGCATCCTGAAAGCTCTCCTAGAAGACAGGAGGTGCTGGTCTTCAGCCTTTCCCACAAAGATCCTCCATTTTTCCAGTTTTTTTTCAGGCCTGAGAACTGACATGAAAGAGTCTGAGTAGCTGAAGGAGTGGCATCATGGAAAAGCACCAGTTTAACACTTGAGTACTTATAGTGCAGCTGAGGTGGAGTTTAAAATCACTTCTGGACAAGAGGAAAAAGGGGTCAAAACCAGACTGGAACACTGGAGAAGGCTCACCCATAGTGCCTAGCTGTTAGCCCACTGCCTCCACAGCTTTGGCCTGCGCTAACTCATATATTTCCAGACAGTGGCCAGCCATTGTCTGGGAAAAAGCATATTCCAAGCACCACAGCCAGTAGGCAGTTTTGATATGGTCATGCTGTTCTATAAAGTATTAGTTATATTCTATTAGTATTTTTCTATGTAATTTTCAGTGTGTCAACTGAAAATGATTATTACTCATCTGAATGGAGAAAATAAGTTATGTTACATATGTTAAGTCTTTCGTAGCTTGTAAATGGTGCAATTATTTTTTATCTTATTGAAATACAAAATATATTGTATACGACCATTTTGAGAGCAGTTTTCTTTTCCTTTCTTTCTGCTCTTCCTGTAATTTTTCTTTGCTTCTGCCTGGTGTGGTTTTTTTCCCCCTCTCATCTCACATCTGTTCTGATACCAGTTGCTGTTTTGAACTGATCCCTAGGTATCTGAAAAATAAAGACAAGACTCCCACATTTTCTTTTAAAAAATTGAAGAAAGGACATTTTTCATTAAAATAGAAAATATTCCTGACATTTTTTTCATGTCAATACTTCATCCTTGCAACCTAGCAACATAGCAAACAATACACCCTCCTCTTAAGCATTAACAGAATATTCTCTTTCTTTCTCACATAAACTATGACATAATGAGACTAAATAACTCTTATTTCTGGAATATTTCTCTACAGTGTAGCTTCACTGCATGTACAAGAATTCTTTTAAGTGCCTTCAGCAAATTATGGGTCACTGACAAAAGGTATAGAAGATCTTCTTTGAGGACATTGGTACAATATTTTGTCTTCCTGTCTTGGTATAATCTCTGCCAAAATACAACCTTCCTTCTTAAACAGATGTTATTGCTCCAAATCAAAATAAGTCAAAAAAGAAAAAAAAACAAAACAAAAAACAAACCACCCCAAAATCTAGAATGATAGCACCTCTTGTAACCAGCTTGTTAGCTACTGTCTATCATGCAAAAAAGGTTGCATCTAACTACCAACAGATTTTGTATGTGTGTGGTTATATGGGACAAAGTCAATCTGCCTCATAAAGTCCAAGAAAATGTTCACAACTGAGCAAACTACTAGCCTCACTACTAGGCTTCCAAGACCCATCCTTCTTTTCTAAAGTCTAAAGCTTAGAAAGGCTGTATTACAAATGATAGCTCATATGAGTTGCTCTGAACAGGAAAATTTATAAAAAGTAGGAGCCAATGAAAAATTCATAAATGCACATTTTTATACACTGTTTTCCCTTATCTCCCATACATTTTCTGTTTTCTATTTCAGGATGGTATGCATTCACTCCAGTTCTAAATGATATTATGACACTGCTCTCTGCACTTACATTGTGTTTTCTCTGAAGACAGAGAAAAGATGGAAGGTGGATGTGAGGAGAAGACCATGTGTTAAATAGCCAGCAGCAGGGAAAATCCTCCAGATTTTCCATTAAGTAAAGTTTCCTAGTGCAAAATTTTTGATCCTTCAAAACAAGCACTTTCACAAGATTCACGTCAATAAAACAAATGTCTTGGGTTACATTTCAAGAAAAGCAAAGAGGGGCTGTGACAGCAATAGACAAGGCTTTCACTTTAACATTTCCTCAGTTAAAGAAAACAAAACCAAAACTAACTCCCAACATTAACTGAACTAAACTGGGTTATAAGATTGGGAAAGGTACACAAATTATAGAGAAAATATAAGAGTACACAATAGTCAACAGTTTTTGAAGAAACAAGAGGAAATCTAGTATTTTTTACACAAAATCAGAATTTTATAAGACAAAAACATCACTTTTATTAATAGATATCTTGCAAATTTAAGTCAAGCCATCAAAACCAAACACAAAACTAACACAGAATGTAGATTTTGGATTTCTTAAATTTATAATTTCTCTACATATTATGATCTTGTATATAAGTTGCATGCATATAATGCAAAAAATAATTAAAATGGACTTGTGTTTTCAGCTGATTTGGGAGATGATTAAAACCTCTGTAGAATTGTAGTTGATAACAGACATGTGACAGACTGATCTCAAAGAATGGAAAATTTTTTTTTGTTTTTACTGTTTTTTATTAAAGGAAAGAATTCAGATAAATTGGATAATTGATGTGTCATGGCAACCACATGTATACATATAATATCCATATATATGTAAATATCTCATCTTTTTATCATGAACAGAACTTTAGGGACTCTATCTTTGAAAGAGATACAGTCCTGGCTATCAGACAAGACACTATGTTGCAAAGATAGTATCACATAAGAATAATGTCATCTTTCATGTACAGGAGCATAACTACAAAATCTCAGAAGGGCTTAGTGGTAATTTTGCTCAAATTAAACCTACTTTACCTTGTTCCTGTAGGAAAACACTGAAAAATTACACTTTTGAAAAAGTACACCGATCAATGCTTTGTATACCTGTATTCATATGCATGGGTGGCTAGCGAGAATGATCATCATAAAAATCTTCTTGGCATTTGTAAATGATTAATAATGTAATGAAAAAAATACATTATTAATTAGGCAGATTAATTCATTATTTGGCATTCATTATTTCTACTCTACAAGTTTCAAGCCAATGTCTGCAAGCAGAAAAAATGTTTTATGACTTCGGTGACCAAACACCCATCACAAATAACCAGTTTCAACAATTCAAGGAATGAACACTTCATAAACAAGCCAGACACTGAACTGCATTTGCTTGTCAAAGCATTACAGATAATAAATAGATTCAGAGTTAAAAGGAAGCAAGCAAGGTTCTGTGTGGAGAATTTTGAGAAACTAAAAGAGCACAGCGTGTGCTTTTTTTCTCAGGACATCAGGAAGAACATGTATTTTTGTCTCTGTATGGGGAATAGTAGTCCGGATATTGTCTCTTTTTAGGCTATTCTGTGTCTCGTATCACACATGAGGTTAGACAGTGTCTCGGAGTTATTTTCTTTCTGGTCCTGAAAGGCCATCAGATAGATCTGTTAGGTAATATGGCTGCACTGTTTGTCTGGAGTGGGGCCAATAGCTGCTGCCCACAATGTGCGCAGTATTGCCAGGTGGAACAGTGCATTGGCTGACCACAGCCCTGGTCTTTACACCAATTGACTTGCAGCTGGCCGTGCAACTGCACAAAACTAATCTTAATTGTGTGACCACTATGTACTAAGACTGCAAAAATGAAGGGGAAGATAAATTCGTATTTACTATGCATGTATGCCCACAGTCTCTCTCCCTCCGCCTCTCATTCTCACTCAGTCATACATGCACAATACATGTGATTCTAAATAACCTAATTTCTGTCAAACCAGATTGAGTACGTAGCCTGAATCATCTGAGTCACACTGCATGAGATGTATCAGTAGAGCAGAAAGGAAAAGCTTAATCAGTTGCATTCTCTATGGTTGCCAATTCTTCATCGTTTTCAAGAGATGAATTCAGCTCTCTTCTGCCCCTTCCCCTGTCGTTCGTGACTGCCATTGCCATCACAGTTCTTAATGAACAGCATGAAATTTCCAGGAAGTACTTAGTCTAGCTATTCTCCATGAAAATTACTGTTTTTTTCTCACTGAAAAAAAATTTGATGTTACTGGCTGGGTTGTCAGAATAATAATGCAAACCAGAACCTAGAAATCATCAAATAGCTCTTACTGTGTAGATGTGGAGGACGGTGGGAGGAAAAGAAAGTAGGAAGACAGAAGTCAGAAAAAAAGATCTCTCTCAAAATAATAAATTTTCTGATTCAAAATAAATTTTAACTGCTTTGCACTGATGCAAAGTATGAAAATGACGTTTTTAAATGAGAACAACTTAACAATTTCACCTCCCAGCTGAAAAGCAAGAGTCACCTCATGAACTTCAGAGAAGCTGTGTTCATTGACGTTTTCAGCCACATCAGGATATTGTACCTTATTGGGATAAAGGAATTAACGATATTGTTTTGAGACACCGTGATATGATTCCAGTTCAACTTCTCCTAAAGCTTGTGAGTATTTTGAGTTAAATTCTGTAGTATTTATGTGTACTGAGGAATACCTCAGGCTGTGACTGACTAATCAATTGATTTTTCCAAGAATATTCATGGAATGACTTATTACGTAAACTGAGCTTTTTCAGCAAAACTGGATGCAGAAACAGCACTAACTTGGGAAAAAAAAAAAATCTGGGTTGCAGAAGAGTGATGTGGCCTTCAAGTATTTCCTTTGCTCTATCCCAGCAGTCCCTGGATCATGCTGACTCATTGACAACAACAGTGGATAAGCTATGTATGGAGAGCAAAATCCTCTTCCTGTCAGCCTCAGTTTTAGCATATGATTTTCTGCAGCCAAAAGTAACATTAAAGGTTCTAGTATGTAACATACTGCCTCTGTGCAACAGGTGATGTCTACTTTACATGTCTAATCCCTGCCTGATTCACAGAGTTATGAATAAATGAACTGTTTAAAGATATTATATGTGCATTTAAAGTTAGAGCATATGTTTAAATCCTAAGATTTTCTTTTTTTTGAGTCTGGGTGAATTGTTGCCTCTGTGTTGTTCTGTGACATTACCATAATCCATAATGTTGTCCCTTCTACAGTTTCCATCTCAACCTTTCCACAAAAATTTTTTAAAGTACCTACTTCAGCCTAACTTCCTTTAATTCATTTTAGTTTGTTTTACTATCCTATAACCTTAAAGGGTAGGGTCACCAGGTATATTAGGGAGTTAAAAATAGTAGCAGTTCTCTTCGTGCATTGAGATGTTGTCAATAACAGAGGTGGAGAAAAGCTACTGGTAAAGGCTGGAAAACCTTCTAAGCTTTCGCTTGCCCCAATAAAGACATCCACTCATTCACTCAGAACTGTGTCCGAACATTGGCCAGGCAAAGATCAACATATCAAACCATATATATATATATATATATATATGAAAGATGAGTACAAGGTCTTAATGTAATTATGTTTCATGCCAGCAATGAGGGACCTCAGAAGAGCATGCTTATTTTTTTCTGTGATAAAGCTTTTGCTGTAAAATTCACTTGAAATCTTATGTATGCTGTACAGCAGAGAAGCAATAGCTACTGTCACCTACCAACTAATGCACTGTCTGTGCAGTGCAGTCTCTAAAAGGCTTTTATATTTGGATCACCAGGGTATATTATGTGTTGGTTCGAGTGACAGTGCATCTTCTTTAAGAAACACTTGGGTCAATCTCAGTGTCTGCTTTGTGCATCAGGACCTCAGATATCATGTTATACAAGCAGAGATGTCTTTCAGATAGCTTACAAGTGTATTTTGTATAGATTACACAACCAAAATATAGATGGCTAACTGGTACAAGATCTGATTAAGTATGACAAGAGTACTGTTACAAATGTGAACTCTCCCAGGAACTTTGTCAGTTTTGAGCACTAAGGATTGTCTGACTTCAGGAAAAGTGTATTTTGTGTGCATACTATAGAATAAAAATCAGCTCTTACAGAGAGCCTTCTGCCCATGAGAGCTGCGGGACTTCCAGTGGTGTTTCTCTTCTGCTGACCTTCGTTCCCAGCCCCGTTCTGAGACCATTGGCAGCCTCAGGATAGGGCTGGCTAAGCACACAAATAGTGCAGAAATAGTGAATGGATAAGAGGGATCAATCCTCCCTAAGGCATCTTTGCCAATGAGAGTCAGTGGTACTGTCAGGTGATTAAACGTTCTTCATTACGTGTGGTAGAAAACATAAAACAAAACAATGGCTTTCAAATATGTGGGTTGCTGAAAATAAGCTATTTCACAGGAATAGGTTTTCAACAAACAAAAGTTAAAAATATAATTTTCATTTTATTTCAAACTATCCAAATCAAACAATTTCAGCTGGGGAAATATTTCTCAATAACATTCAAACATTCCTTTCCAAAGAAACTATTGTTATTCTGTTTATACAGCTAAACATTGCTCATAAAACATTCATTTAAATATACATCACACTCTTTTGTGTTTTGTTACATGAATATTGGCTTGAAGTTGTTCTGCTTTGTACGTGCACACTCCCTCACACACCCTCACACACAACTTTTTTTTGAATTCTAATTTTAGCTTTGATTTTTTTTTAATCTAATCCAGAATGAACACAAATTAACAACCTGAGCTTCCTGTAGAACAGACATTATATCTCCCAGTTATTCCATTCTATGTACATTTTTTAAATTCCTTGTGTTAAAAGACTGCACAGGGAAATGAGAAAGTCTGTTTCATATTATGGAAACTCATGCATGAAATTTACAGTAATTTGGGAACAAACACATCTGTCTGGTGGTTATTTTAACCTTCAATTTTATTTATATTTTATTATAATGAATACTTTCTCTGTCTGTATGGCTGGAATATCATAAGATAAATATTTCCATATTTATCCAGAAGATCTTGATGCCAGTGAATGAAAATTATTGTATTAAGAGACAAAAACTTAGTGTTTCCTAAATGAAGGTAAATTAAACAAGTAAACTTGTTTCTTTCCCTATTTTACCTATTATATGAATAATTTCATTTGAAAGACATGCATGCTATTTTATTTGAAGATAGAGGAAAGGTAAACCAAGGTTGAAATTTATTTTGCCAGAATACTGTTGATCTTAGCTTCAGCTCATATACTCCATAACAAGAGTTCTTTTAACCAAATACAAATGAAAGGAATGACAAGCTGCTCGGCTCACATCTTTGTTGTTTAGATTGGAAAAGACAACCAGAAAGATGCAAATATGCCAGCTCCTAATACAAACACGTTTCTTTGATTATGGAGAAATTACTGCAGAGGAGATGGCATCAGTGTCTCACTGTCACTTGGGTATTCTTAAAGAGAAATTAGACACAGATATAGAAGAGATCTATAATGTTCGTATCTGCCAAAATAAATTAAGCTTCTGCAAGACCCAGTTGTTGTGCAAAAATCAGATCCATCAGCCCTATCTTTCTGGTGATTAGCCAACCAATCAGCTGGGGTATTCATAATGATTAACTTCACTGTTGTTTTATAATATCCTAAAACCTGAACTCATCATCTGTATTAGAATTCAATCTTAGCTTTTACTTAATATTGCAAAGAAACTTTCTTTTGAAGATCATAAACACCCCTTTGGGTGATCTTAAAGGAAATTGAAAATTAAATAACTCATTACAGAAATAAGAAGCCTGATCAAATATAAAAAGGGGGCACTAGCCTTTGATTTTGTGAGCTTAATAGTACTCCATCTAATCAGACACTGTATTAAAATGTTCAATTTATTAAAATAAAACAAATGAATAATCTTTAAAGTGTCTGATCATCTTCCCTGGAAGATCTTAGGACCACTGACTTCAAGTCAGTTCACAATGGGCAGGGGCCTGTTTTAAAGTTTTACAGTCTGTTCTAAAAATATATCTGAATCATGAACCAAGCAACCTGTCAAGGCTGGAAAGTGTTGGTGTTCAATTCTGCTCTCCATCACTTTTAAAGTGATGGTAGTCTATACAAATCAGCTGAACATGACATTATTCAGAAGATTGATACTGCTGACTGTCAGTGTATGCAGGAGGCCNCCTACAAAGCTCCAGTGTTGTTCAGAGAGACAATCCCTTATGGGCTCAGAGGGCTTCCAATCAACTTGCAAAAGCTGCTGCAGATTCCTGGCAGATGAGGGGACTTGTCATAGGCTGATATAATCATACACAGAGAAATAGTATTCTGTGCCTTGAATTTCTCTTTCCATTTGAAATTATAACCTCTTTAAGCATAAGACTTATTCAACTTCAATGTTGAATTTTCATCTTGATTATGCAGACTGAAATGTCCTCTGTCTAAATCCAAACCAGCATCTGAAAATTCAGTAAATAAGATGACAAAACCTAAAGACAAGGAGTCAATGAATCCAGAAGAAATAAGAAAATTAAGGCACCAGAGATAAGACAGAAGTTTTAGAACCTGCAATCTATTAAAAAATAAGAAAAACCCCAGAACTCATAACAATGGAAGGAGCCTGTCATAGTGTAGACTTTATTAATGATGTTATTTGTATCACCAACACAAGTTTATTTTAATCATGATTATTTGAAATTGATTAGAAGAGCATTACTGTGTTGTAAAGTATCTAGAGACAAAACAGATTGACCTTACTCTTTTCTCTAGACATTTTTGAATGAAGGAACAGGGCTGGAGATGCTACTGCATTATTCTACATTGCTACACTCAATGTCCTCAAATTGTGCTACCTCTCTCCCTTACATTGAACGTATAGATTGATATAAAGACCTTAGAGTTGTGTGTTGTTGTTACGACATTGAAGTGAGACATCCGGACATCCCAAGAGCGTGAGTGCCTGAGCTTAAAAGCAGCTTCCAAGGAAAGGAGACATGTCCTCCCTTCTCACAGTTTTTCCCTCACATAATTCTGGTTTGAGGCCACACAGCTACACCAAAAGCTGGCTTGAGCCCATGTAGGCAAACCTTACCTGGATGGGGATATATATGGGGGGATATATATGGGAATATATATGACTTCACAGTCAGAGTACCTTGTGATCATGCATTCAGGAAATCACATTTTCTGGGAGAGCACAATAAGCTCTCCAAAGAATTCACCAATAAACTCAACAATAAGCTCACTCAAGAGCAGGTGTCCCTGTGAGGAGTTTCCCCATTTCGGTGTGGCTCTGCAAGGGACTGGACAGAAGGAAGCTTGTTATCACAGGACATTACAGAGCAGCAGGACAACTTGCACATACCTTTTGCCATTTCACCTGCCAATCCGGAGCATAGAGACTGCAACAAAATCTTTCCACCTCTGATTTCCCAGAAGAGCGGGAAGCATCAAGTCTATCTAAGGATCTGTGCAAACTGCAGTTTGGCCCACAGTGACAGCTCATGTCTAGAAGTTCAGCATTCAGAGCTTTTACACCATATAATACAGTATTCATGAGACTTCAAGCTTTTAACAACTTTGGGAAGCCTGTGTTACTTTTTTCTTTTTCTTTTTTTTTTTTTTTCTTTTAGTCTTCTCTGTATAATCTCACCATAATATAATTTGAGAAACCCCTTGAAAGCTAGTGTATATGTTGTTTATCAGCATACAAAACCCATGATGCCTCTGAAGTTTACACTTCGTCAGCAGGCTCATAGTTCATTGGCTGTCTTTGAACATTTCTTTTCATATATTAACCCTCTCACTACTGGGTTTACCCTGGAGAGAATTTGAGATGTATTTTTGATCCTTTCTACTCCATTTACTCATGTTTAAAGATAAGTGAAACAAACCTAAGATATTTAAGACCCTATTATTGAAGCACTACAGTCATATACTGTGCATACATGAGATGGCTGATTCAGTTGAACACAAATTGAATCTTTGTCAGGTAAATTCTCCACCATCAAGAGCAACACTGGAAGCAGAGATTATTGCCAGATATTCTTGCTGACATTCAGAGATTAAAGTGGAATTTATCAAGCTCTATTAACACTAGAAATGTGTATTCAAATACCTCGATTTATCAGGTTTTGCCACTTAAAATCTAATAGATGTTTTATCTCCCTTGAACTTGTACTGACTCTTTACCGCTTTAAGCCACTTAATCTTGATTATTGGTCAATTAGAAGGAACAAATAGAAAGATGAGATATTGAATTGCAATTCCATTGAAGACAAGACAGATCTGTGACTTCTATCTAATTTTGTGTGCCAGACCAATGGTCATGTCTCATATAGAGTGGAAAGGGGTTCCATCAGGCTCTCCCCAGGAGAGTAAGAAATAGGTATTACTTCAAGAAAGCTTCAGTCTCAGGGCATGAGATTTGAGACTTGGAAGTAGAAAATAAGCCTCAAGAGCTTTTGGATGATGGGATTAGTGCATAGTCATCAGCTACTGCTAAGTGATGGTCTGCAGTCTTGAAGAGCTCCTAGACTGCAGGTTCATTCACTGGTTCTTTAACAATGAGATCACAAAAAAATCATGGGTGCAGGATTCAAAGCTGTTAAGCAAGCAGGCAAATGAAAACATTAACCTTCAGTATCTCTGAAACAAAGAACCTCACTAGAATTTCTGATAGAATTTATAAAAGCTTATATTTTGCTTATGGGGGAGCATGTTTGCTTCACTCAGTTGTCAAGAAAATGTGAAAAATACAGTTCTTTTAAATTCCGATCTATTTCCTTTCTTTTTTTCCTCCTTTCTTATCCTTCATTTCTGAAATGCAAATGCTTGTTTATACTTCCCAATCCTTTTCTGTGTCAGCAGTGGTCTAACATGTTCTCATGCCTGGATGCTTGGCAGTTCTTGGAAGGATAAAATAGGTCTAATTCCTCCAAACCTTGTTGTGTTTCTAGAGTTTCTAGAGAAGACCCAGGAATGTCTCAGTGATTCCAACTGCAAAGGGCCAGCTTTCAGCATTACTATAGACTTCTGCAGAAGAAATGGCTGATTTTAATACAATATATATGACACTTCTCATCTTCAAAGTGCCTAATACTGGGATCAGTTCTGCATTGCTAGTCCAGGGAGAAAGCTTTTGTTTTATGCTAGAATCTTGGGGCTAGCTGAGATGGAAATTACAAGACAGGTCATGTTAGGTACCATTTTCAGCTAACAAAAAAGAAAGCTTTATCTAATTATATAATGAGTGTGACACTACTCTGTGATTGGATGTACTAGCAGTTATCTCTATAAAGAGAAACATCCCTTTTTTTCCTCTGCCAGATTTCCCTCATGTTTAATAGCATCAAATCTAAAATACATGTTTTCATCTGAAATATCAAAACGCTTTCACTGCTTGATGCAGTGTCTTTGTGGGAAACTGAATAAAACACTTTATCATAATGTGCAGTTCTTGCTATAAAATTCTATTTCATCATGTTGGATTATATGATGCTATTTCAATTTCAAGCATTTTGCTTAAATGTTGTCTTGGTTTCAGATGGGATAGAGTTAATTTTCTTCCTAGTAGCTGACATAGTGTTGTGTTTGGATTTAGGATGAGAATAATGTTGATAACACACTGATGGTTTACTTGTTGCTAAGTAGTACTTACACTAGTCAAGGACTTTTCAACTTCCCCTGCTCTGCCAGGGGCACAAGAAACTCGGAGAGGGCACAGCCAGGACAGCTGCCCCAAACTGGCCAAAGGGCTATTCCATACCATATGGCGTCATGCTCAGTATAGAAACTGGGGGGAGTTGGCTGAGGGGGCAGCAATGGCTGCTCAGGGACTGGCTGGGCATCGGTCAGCAGGTGGTGAGAGGTTGCCTCACTTGTTTTTCTCTGGTTTTGTTTCTCTTGCTCTCTTGTCATTTTCCTTTTCATTACATCATCATTATTACTATTATTATTATTACTATTATCATCATCATCATCATCATCATCACTATAATTATTTTCAATTATTAAACTGTTCTTATCGCAACCCACAAGTTTTCTTACTTTTGCTCTTCTGATTCGCTCCCCCATCCCACTGGTGTGGGGAGGGTGGGTGAACATCTGTGTGGTGCTTGGTCGCCAGCTGGGGCTAAACCACAAGCATCTCTATTCTTGTTACACATTAGGCATTAATACCCATTTGCTTACAGCTGAAACGTGCCTTTAGAGGCATCCTGTTAAGTGTGGTGCCATCTTAGGGAGAATCAGGGGAATTGGGACTCAATATTTTTCATATTTCATTTGTATTCTTTTGCTAATGCATATGCAGTAATGATATCCAAAAAGATGCTGTGTCTTCCACAGTGATACTGTAGAAGAGTTACACACAAATGAAACAAGACGAGCTTGTAATGAATGCACTAAAACACTACCACATTATTTTTATGGCCTTATATGAGTTTAACTTTGCCATCACAATATCATGTTTGTCTCCTCCTTCTTTTCATAAAGGATTGCCTGAGTTGTGAAAAATGGTATTTCTGCAAGCTGTTGTAAAGGGAACTTTTTCTCTCTGAACAAAAGTGTTCTTTGCTCTCAGATTTTCAAATATTTACTTCACTGCAGTTTTTCTTAGATGATTTCATGTGCTACATGGGGTCAAGTCTGAATGCAACTATCTGCTGACACATTTAACAACTTGCATAGGTCAGTAGCATCAAGGAAAATATCGAGATGCAGTTTTGCCTTTCAAATTTGCTTTCATTTGTTGTTGCTACAGCTTGTTCAGCAAATAGAAGACATTGGAAGACTACCAAAGAGCTTGAGAATAAACCACCAGACCTGCTACCAGAAATTGTACAGTCTATCATTAATAGAAGTTAATAGAATAGATGGGTTGAGAGTAGAAAACATTCTACTTTAGATTTCAGAATGATTCCCTGAGTTATCCAGAGACTCTCAGACAAGTAAGCCACAGACATATTTGGAAGCTAATAAGTTGGTTAAAATTATATTTCAAAGTAGAACAATAAAACAAAGTGGAAATGGTGATAAGAGAAAGGCTAACCAGCCTGATTTCTGCAAAGGTAAATTCTCTCTCTAATGAATTAGAATACTTCCAAAGAATAAAAATGAAAATGTGATCCTGGTGGCAATTATTTAGCCCTTCAAAAATACATTAACAAGGTCTCTAAAAAAGATAGTAAACAAATTAAATTATTATTGCTTGAGAGTAGTATACAGTCATGTATATGAACTGGGTAAGGGGAAACAAAGGAAGAAAAAAACCCAATCCATTTTCATCTGTACAAAAGGTTAAAAGCAGGGTGTCTCATGTTTTCATATATACTATGTTTTGCTTAGTAATGTATTAATGTATTAGAAAGAGGGATAAACAACAAGGAAGCAAGTGTACAGAAAGAAAAAAAGTTAATCAAGTGCAAAAAAAGAAACTAAAGTTCAACTGGATTGAAAACTTGCTGAAGAAAGAATGAAGTTCAGTGCTGAAGAACTGAAAGAAATGAAACTTTGTGAAGAAAATTTGAACTACTTGTATACCATAAGGGATTTTGCTTCTAGTATATGAGTCCAGGAAAATAATCTGGGTCTTGCTGTTCAGTGAGCTCTGTGCAGTTACAGCCAGAAAAGACAACAAGTGGATACACAAATGCTGGGAAATAAGGTAGAAACAGTCTCCTGCATAGCCAATGCCACAGACTCACCTGGAATACTCTACCCAGAAACAGATAACCTCACCTCAAAAGGGAGGAAAGGGAAGCACAGAATTAGAGAAAAGTGCTCAACATTTCCATCTCTTGGACCTCAGAAGAAAGATTGAAAAACCTAGTTATGAAACTTCAGAAAGCAGACAGTGGCAGGGAAAGATCTATAAAATGATGAGTGTTGTAGAGAAGAGGGACAATTTTCTGATCTCCTTGTTTTATGTCCCAGAACCAGGGGTCAAAGAAATAATAAAACTGAAAAGTGTCACTTTTGAAATAACAGAGGGAAATATTTTTCCATGTAATTCTTAGACTTGGCAGTCATACATAACATTTTCTTGAGAATAAGAAACTCAGATTCAGAAAATGATCTTTCTAAAGATCTATAAAATGATGAGTGTTGTAGAGAAGAGGACATTTATACTTTAGGAGAGCTACTGCACTAGATACTTAAAATGCAGGTGTACAGAAGGTGGCTTGGATACCTTATAGTGCTAACAGAATGAGTATTAGTATAAATATAAACAAAGTCTTTAAGAAAACTTCTCAGTTTCAGATTTAATGATTAGGAAACATCTGTGCTGTTGTTTATTCTGAACTTTCTGACTTCTTCCTATGCAAAGTCTGTTGCTGACTGCTGTGGAAACAAGATGGTGGATGGGATGGTTAATTGATAAAGTCCTGCAAATGACAGTTGTCTTGTGGACAGTTGCCCTCTGGGGAATTACTCCTAATTTCAGTGGGCTACAACAGTGAATAAATCATGTGCCAGTTTCACTGACGTGTTTCTGAAGCACACAAGAGGTTCAGAAGGCTTCATGAGCTTCTACTCCTTGTTGACAAAGCACGAGGCTCATATTTGTCTTCAAAGCCAATGAGAACCCTGGAAAAACAGCCAATGGAAATGCAAGGTCCAGCTTGCCTACATTGTTTAATAAAATGATAAAAGGTAAAAAAGATATGTGTTTACTACACTAAAAGAAGAACTTAAATGTTTAGTAACAAAAAAGTCCTAAAGGAAAAATTACCAAAAAAAAAAAAAAAAATTAACTTTTTTATAATGCAAGTCTTTAGTTTAGACCCAGGTTCTCTAATTACCCCGGTTCTTACGTGTTGTTACCATAAAGACTGAAAGTCAACACGTATACAGGCTGCTGTTAAAATAGCTGAACTTCCCCACATCTTTATACTAGATGCACATTCCTGCTACCACTCTTGTACTGACAATAATATTAGTGCAGCCATATGTTAAGGCAGACAAGGTCTTCTTTACTGACTTAATTCTCAGCTGAATCAGACCTGTGATCCAGCCCTGTGAATTGCAAGTGTGGGAGAAGACACTAATTGGGAAAGAGGAGTAAGGAAGTTCTATGTCTTTTTGTGCAGTCCTGTTCATTTGTAGACTTAAGGTGACTGTGGACTCTAAACCTGCACCTGGCTTATGACCAGCTGGAGCACCAGAAGCACAGACTGTGTTTCCTGTGTGTCATTCCCCCTGCATTGACAGAAGAAGAAAAAAATACAGAAAATGTGATCAAAATGGTTTAATAGCAACAAACATTTTTTTTTTTTTTAAACCAGAGGCATTAACTGCTCTTTAGTTAAAATTAGGCCACAGGTTATTTTTGATCTTTAAATTTCTCTTTGGTACGTTAGATGTTTTAAAACTTTGGAACACATAGCTATTTTTAAGTTTTCACTGTCATTTTGGGATGATTTTTGTTCCTTAATCAAACCCTGTTATGTCTGAAAACTCTGCTATGACTCTTTGTCAAAATGCCTCTTTCCTAAATACACTCAGCATAATAACTGCAGATCTTTCTTTGCTAGCCTGTGACCTAGTTAATTATCCTTTTATGAAGCTGTATTTCTTCTCATATTGACAGGTTTTATTCTTTTTTTTAATGAAGATGCAGTCTTTATGAATATCAAAGACATCTTGGAAAGTCAGCACTGGCAGCATAGTCTGTCAAACTGTGCTGTATTCGACAGTATTTTGTGGAATATAGAATGGGAAAAAAGCACAGGACCAAATCCATTTTTTCTGCAATCAGCTGCTCTTCATTCTGGGAATCTCACCCTTACTAATAATGATCTTTACAAAGGCAAGACTGTGAGTCTTCTCGAAAAGTTCTCCTCTTTAGCAGAATGAAAAAATAATACATTAAGCTCCTGTGCTCCTTTGCCTTTAAAGTTCTAAATTCCTTCAAAGTTGGTTAATCTCAGAAACCAGCCTCAGACATCTCTTTTTTTTTGGGTGATTACAGTTCCACTGACTGACATACAGAATCCTTCATATAGGCTATGAACTAGCTGTTGTGACATGATAATTCCTAAAGATCTACTCTCATGAATGCTAACAAGCTGCTTGGAAACTCAGCAGATCTCCCCTGTCTACTTTTCTCATTCTTAATGACTTCCTTGTACTAAATTAGTTTCCAACCATGCTGTGATATTTGATTATTTTTTTTTTTCACTTCATATTTTGCTTTAATTTATTTTGCTTTTTCACTGGCACTAAATGCGCTCATATTTAATTACTATTTGTTCACAGCCTTGTCTAGGGGCCACAATTCCTGATCAGAATCAGGGCCTAGTCATGCTATTTAGGAATTAACTGTGACAGGCAACATCCAACACTGAAGTAGACTACTGACAAGTCTAGGGCTGAAGTTTTAAAAATAAAATCTGTTTTCAGTCCTCTAGTCTTCGTGGGTGTTAAAACACCACAAATCTCATTGACTGCATTTGAATTGATGACTACTGCTTTCTTAGATAGAAAACAGCCTTTACATAGTTAAAATGATGTGGGAAAACTGGTCACAAAGGCAGAAGTCCCAGAGATACTGAATTCCCAGTCTGTAAAAGTAAATGACTGACTACAACAAAGAAATACAACTGAGAGAGATGTCAAAATACAAAAATAATTCTTACTAAACATTAAAGATGCCATCCAGGAGTTTAACCCAAGACACGAAGCTAAAATTCAATGGTTCTGTTGTTCGTTAATATACCTGTTTTATTGCTATTGGTGTGGTCTCGACATTGTAGTAAAAAGCTGCCTGTGTAATGCTAAATAAAAATTCTTTCCACTACAGTTGTTTCCAGAACAGTTACTCTTCAAATAAACAAGAAGTTCCATCACATGCAGCCACATTATGCAATGAATACAACACTGTGTTGTATTCACAGTTGATTGTGAACAGAGTTGTGTGGCTCAGCCTCATTTTGGAGAATTGTGATAATCTATTTTGAGAAGATTTTTCGGTTAATCATTCTCTTGGAAGTTACCAGAACAGGAACCATACTCTTCCCTGCCACACCTTTAATTCCTCCATTAAAGGAATTTATGAACTATTTTCTCATGCCTTTCATAGATATTCTATCCCATGTTGTCTCTCCATGCTCTTTGGACCAGCAATAACAGGAACAATATTTAAGGGAATAGGTGCTGCATTAATCAACCTTCATGAAAATCCTGTTTGTGGGAAATTTTGTTTTGGAATATCAAAGGACGATACAGGGCCGGAAGATCCATGTATTTCTGAGGGAGAGGAAAAGCTCAGAGCATGAACAGAGTGGAAAGAAAGAGTCATGGTGAAAACCAGTTTGACGAGACAAGCATGTGCCTCTGTGGGAGACTCCAAGTCTGCAAGAGAGAGGTGGGACATAGGACCTGGTCAGAAGGTTAGTCAAAGTTAAAGACTTTGACTATATATGACATATGTCCTTTTATATGGCTTTCTGTCTGGTGTGAATACTGAAATACTGTATCTTTGCCACTAGGTGTAAAGTCCAGAAGCCTACTGCCAGTACAATAGCTCAGCTGTTTAGGTGTACGTTAAGGATCCCAGGATACACCTCAGAAACAATACTTGTTAACCCCTCTGTTCTGATCACTGTTTTCTCTGTCAGTAAAGCAGTCTCTGGTGCAAGGAGTTTGTATGAGCTATTGCAAACTGAATAATAAACAGGATTTGCAAATCCTGTAGGGGTTGGTTTGTGAAGTGTCTTTCATGAACTGAATCCAAACATGTAGTTGTCAAGATCAGGAGTTAATTTTTAATATTTTTTGTTAAAAGGTATGTTCTGTTAACAGAATCAGACAGAGGGATACAAGAGAGAAGGAGAAAGAAAGGGCTGAGGAGACCTAAGAAATACAGCAGCATATGTGACAACCTCTCTCTCTTTCCTGCAGCTATATTCAATTCCTTGCAGGCATAACTTCAAAATATAGAGATATATTTTCCTACCTCCAGTCTATCCAGTTTGATGTCACCTCACTTCTGTTGTCTAAAACACTTCAACCACAAATAAAGAACAACAAAACAAACTTTATTCTTTTTGGTATGATGATTTTAAGCTTTAGTTATTTAAGTCTCTACACAATTTTTTACTCTCTCATTTTGGATCTGTTTTGTCAAGTATGATTACATTATTTTTTTGTGAATCTCTCTTGATACGATTTGTGAAAGGTCGCTGTCTCAAACAGCTATCA
Organism: Scopus umbretta; assembly: GCA_013400535.1. Lineage (NCBI taxonomy): Eukaryota > Metazoa > Chordata > Aves > Pelecaniformes > Scopidae > Scopus > Scopus umbretta. The sequence goes on along the minus strand of VZTL01067110.1, from coordinate 10,196 downwards.
GCACCAAATTTCTTAGGTTGTGGTTTAGCTGTGGGAAACAGAAGCGTAGGTGGAATTCATGCCTTCAGTCTCTAAAAGGAAGTCTTACTCTTAGCTCAAGGAGGGCTGTACTTCTATTGCATGGATGAAGATTATATCTGCTTAAATGTTAATGAAGCATTACTAACTGGGCGCTTCAGGTGCCAGGGTTGTCTTTCTGTGGTTTCTATATAATCAAGGGAGACACATTGACTCCTACTATGACTCACTTGCTGAAAGAGCCTGCCTATCTACGCTAGAGATTGAGAGAGATTATCCTCCCCTACTCTAAATTCCTATATTGGGGGATATAAGCAATTCACATTCTATTGATAAACTGCTGCTAATTCTAAAGATAGGAAATAGACCCAAATGAATACAGAAAGTTTATTAACATTGATTTTACTGGGGAGTCTTGCCTTACATCCATGGATTGTGGAGTGAATGAATCACAGAATACAATGAGATGCCTGTATTTGGGAAATGTGTCATTCTCCCTACAAAAAGAAGCTTATGATAGGGAAAATAATCTATTGTGATTTTTTTTTCTTTTTTAAATATGATTGTTCTGTTAAAGAGCATGTATCCATATAAGCAAATAGACTTCGTGTTCTACGGATTTAGGTCTGGACACAGGGGAGAGAAGTGGATACATACTTTTCATCTGTAAATCTAGCCTCCTGCTAAATAGCTCAAAAACGTGTTAGAATTTATCCAGTACCAACATTACTGGCAAACTCTAATTCTGAAAAGTGCTGTAGCCACAAAATCAGGAACAACTTTTTTGGCAGCCAGTTCTGCTTTTGAATTGAACATGACCTGTTACCAGACAGGCCAAGGACTTTGTGACAAACTGCAAAGTAATTTCTTGTCAAAATTTGCTATATAATTTCCCCCATCAGGAAGTCCTCTTTGTGAGATGCAGAAATAATTCTACTGTCCATCTTATCCTGTGCAGTGAAATGCTGGAGCTAGACCAAAGTGGCAGTTGTTTAAAATTAAAGATTAAATAATTACACTGATTTATGCACAAAAAGAATGCTGGGGATAATGTGTTCAGTCTGCATCAGCCAGTGACACACATCACAGCATACAGGATCCCGTCACATTCTAGTGTTGTATATAAATGTCAAACCTGCTATTTATTTTCAATTTAAAATGCATTAATATTAGCTCTATCATGCTGACAAATCTTATAATGAAGACAGCTGATTAATTTTTTTTTTTTTTTCCTGAAGGACAGGCAAAGACAAGCACGAAATTCAATGCAATGATGAACATGTGTCTTATTATTTTTATTGGGATATTTTTTCATTCATCTTGTTCTTATTCATGGAGGAATAGTCTGTAAGCAAAGACATGAGGAAGGAAGTATGGAAACTAATCACATAAGAAAAATTGCTTGGAAAAGTTAGAGAAAAGCCAAGAAAAATGTTTTTGTTTTTATACACTTTTATACTTATGATTAATTACTTTACATTATGATTAATTGCTTTACCTTCATTCATCAATTTTTTTGCTAATTTTAATTTGTTTTACACTTCTCAAAGGTTGTGCAGACATTATTATTTAATCTCCTGGTTTACTAGATCACAGAACAAAGCACTGACTTTATTTATTTATTTATTTATTTATTTATTTATTTATTTTAATTTCCTTTGGCTAACAAAAGATAGTGCTTTCATGGCATGGTGTATTTTTAAGTAGGTCATTTTTTAACATTACGTATTCCAAACACTCAGAAACCCAGAACTGAGACTGACAAAATCACAAAGCTTGATTAATTATCATATACTGTTATAAAAGAGTGTATTCAGGATTTTTCTTCACAAAACAACAAATCAAACTGAGGATCTGGTTTCAAGAACTATTTTTGTGAGCAAAAAGTTCAAGGCAGTTACTGAATGAAAAGATGCTTTCATTGAAGAAATGGTCACTAAAGGCTATATGATATGGTGATGTTGAAGCATGTCCAGAGAATCATAGAACAGGATCACTGGATAATCCAGGCAGGAAAGTGCCTCAGGAGATCTCTAGCACACTCCCCTGCTCAAAGCAGGGTCACCTGTGGTAGTATAATAAACAAAAAAAAATGGTAGTAATAATAATAATAGTAATAAAAATTGTAATGAAAAAGAGAACCAGAACAGAGAGAGAAGCAAAGCCCAGGGAGGGAACAAAACCAAGTGATGCAACCACTCACCACCTGCCAATCGATGCCCAGCCTGTCCCCGAGCAGCGATCGCTGCCCCCCTGGCCAACTCCCCCCCAGTTTCTATACTGAGCGTGACGCCATATGGTATGGAATAGCCCTTTGGCCAGTTTGGGGCAGCTGTCCTGCTTGTGCTCCCTCCCAGCTTCTTGTGCCCCTGGCAGAGCATGGGAAGCTAGAAAAAAAAAAAATCCTTGACTAGTGTAAGCACTGCCTAGCAACAACTAAAACATGAGTGTGTTATCAACATTATTCTCATCCTAAATCCAAAACACAGCACTATGCCGGCTCCTAGGAAGAAAATTAACTCCCCCAGTTGAAACCAGGACATCCTGAACCCCCCACAAGGACAGAGACTGCACAACCTCTCTGTCCCACTGCTTATGGTCCTCAGGGGGCAAAAAGTATTTTCTGATAATCTTCTGGAACCTCTTTTGTTTTAAGTTATATCTGTTATCTTCTCACTGTGAAGAGCCTAGATCTGTCTTCTCAATGATCTCCCTGTAGATACCGTTAGATTGCTATCAAACCCCCTAAACTTCAGAGATGTTATCACTCGATGTTTACCCTTTCCCACAAATCAGTTAGCAGTCACACTCAGAGAAAGTGTTTGAGGCTGGAGAAACATTTAGTCTGTTCCATCAGTTGTCTTAGTTTTTTTCAGAATTTAAAAAAAAATAATAATTATTCTTCCTTACATACTGATAAAAAAGGACTGAATTCATACAAGGTAATTGCTGAAGAAGAGTTGGAGGTGATTGAAAGCAAATTTAAACAAATTCACTACACTTTTCCGTAAACTACAAATAGACTGCTTTTTAACAAAAGAGGAGATTCCTATCTGGTCACAGGATTTGCTTAATCTTACACCAGTATAATAACAGATTTCAAATAAAGCATTACATTTTGTGGATTTCAATAGAAACTGTAAGTTATGGCAACTGTCACAAGCTGTTCTAGAGTTGTATGGTCTTTTCCAAAAGTTGTTCCTCCTCTGTTTCTATAGAAAAGATGAAGGAAAATTTTCAAGTTGGGAAAGTTTCTAAAGAGCAGAAAAACCAGCAGCAGCAAAAGACAAGCAAGAATAAAGAGCTTGTTACTAATAATCATGAGTCTTATCATGCTGTTACTTTAAAGCACAATTCCATCACAGAAATTAATGATAACACTTTAATGGTAATAATTTGCAGCACAGTACAGCTCATATACATACTTTATACTTCTAAACTCACAGATCTTAAAGGCACTGTCACATTGGGTAACTCTCACCACCCACAAGGAGACATGAAAAATGTTTGACAAATATGCAAACAGTAGTAGAGAGTAAAAGGTCAACAAATGTAAACATGGGAGTCAAATATTAATCCATTAAAGTAATACATACACACACAAAGAAGAGGCCTATTTCTACTTCATTCACAGTGACTGAACTGCTCCATATCTGCTCACAAAAGCTTTTCCATAAATAAGCATATAAGAGATAAGGCAAGATTTTAAAATAGAATTTTTCTCTGCTGTATTCTAATTAAAGAAAAAAGTGCTGAGGGCACACAATGTAATTAATTAAAATGAGCACAAGGTGATAGAAAGCAAATTTAGGGAAATTCACTAAATCCTTTTTGAGCTTAGATCAATAATGTATGTTAAATTAATGCTTAATTGTAAATTATTCTTGTGGTAAAATACGGGTTTGCTTTAAATAAAGAATGAGACATGCCAGGAAATAAATAAGGTACTATGGTTCGGCTTTGCGGACTGCATTGTATTCTGGCCATTATCCATTCATGGGATCACAACACACATCCAGGTGTTGACTGATATCTTCCCATTGAACAAGCCTGAACTAAAGGGGCTGATTCTCATGTTCGTAGAGGAGCTTTTGCATTCCTACAAGGGATATGCAGAATCATTACACAATATATCCAAATCATTTGTCAGAGTGTGCAAAGGGACATTTGTGTAAAGGCATTCAGGAGACTTAATGCAGTTACTGGAAGTTTTGCTTTGTCCCCTGTCCTGTCTCCATTCTGAAGAAGATCATGTTCACTTTTTCTCTGAAAGTGTCCTGTACTTTGGCTTATCTCAGCCCTGACAGATCAGTGAGAAAGCTGAGAGTTAAATCTTCTTTTGCAGTACAGCTTCAAAGTATAGAACGGGAATCAGGGAAACAAAGTGAAGCTAGTCTGTGTCATATAAGCCATCTATATGAAAACTGTTTTCACATTGGTTTCTTAATTTGACCACAATGGATTACTTTCAATTCCCAGTACCATTAGGATGCTTGAAAACATTTACTTTTTTAATATATTATTATTTCTCTGCAGAGTTCTTCAGTTTGCACTGCAGCCCTTTTTTTTCCTTTCAACTACATTTTCTATGCAAGTGTATTCTATACCTGGACATGACCTCTGATCAGTCAGTGTCTTACATATTCTGTATTTATTATCTGCGCTTCCAAGTAAAACTGAACAACTCAGTTTCAGAGTCAAAAAACATGTAAACACTATAAAAATAACAAGAAGTGGAGGGAAAGGCTGTTCAGGGATAACACTATTCACCTAGGTTCAGCAGCTATTTATTTTCTAAATGGGCTGAATGTGATAGAAGTTAAAATTGGTCATGCCAACCCAACCAGCAGGAGGCTGGAGGTGTTCCTGGGTGCCTGGCTTCTGGCAAAAGGAAGAAATTAAAGGAAGAAGAGGTTCCTATCTCCCTGACCATATGAGGATGACAGCCTTGCAGGTTTGCCCAGTCCCGCCCCAGCCATGGGTGCTATCAGAGGGCTGCAAACCCCACTTCTTTGTTATTTGGTGGCACTGCTCCCCTTAACTCCCCCTCTATTCCCCACCAGGGATAAATTTCATGCCTCCAGGCAGCTCAGAGCCCTAACCCCCTTCTTCTGGTAATCTGGCAGTTTTTCCTGAGTTGTATATCCCCTGAACCCTGTTTGGTCTAGCTTCTGATTAAACTGAAGGGTGATGAAGCAGCAACTGCAATGGGTCACCTGAGTGTCCCCTCACAGGCAGCAGGCATGTGGCCCACACTCTGGCAGCTGCAGACCTCTGGATTTTTCCTCTGCAAGTTTTAGCATTTCACAGGTGGAGTGGGGCACCCATTCCTGTCAGAAATAGCTTTGTCCAGCTTTAAAAAGCTGTATTTTTGCTTTTCAGTATTCCTGTCAGCTTCACTGGGGTTTATGATCTCTGATCTGCATGACTAGCAGTGCTGCTTTCATTATTGTTTCACAAGAAGCCTATTCGTAAACAATGTTTTCCACTGATTAAAGACGAAACTTGTTGAAATTGTAGGATGTTGCAATGTAACCCAGAACAATTCCTAAATCACTTGGCATTCGTGTGTAAAGTAACCCCAATGACACATTGCTAAAACAAGTTTCCTGCTGACTCTTAGCCTCACTCAGTTTCCTAAGTGTCAATCATTTGGCCACAGATAGATTACTTAAAGACGTCTTATAAAGTCTGAAGAGAAGCTACTTGCTATGTCATAAAGTGCTTTTGCAGCTCCAAGGAGCTGAAATATGGCCTGTTTGTTTCACTGTGGTGCACAGCAGCACGCATGAGAAATCAGCCGAGAGAAACTTAAAAGGAAGTATTGAGCTGTTCTCTGTCTTTTTAAGCACTCTAATCTCTTAATAAGAGTTGGCAGGTGCTAACGGGTTTGCACTGATTTCTTTCTCCTTTTTTAGTTATCTCAGTTCTGTGGAGGTAGATTCATTTTCTGGGTTCAATAAGTATTCCTTCACCTGCCTTGAAATGGAACTGCAGGCCCTTTGATAAATAGATTAAAAGGTTATCTAATTTCACTGTTGCTTCTACAAATATCTTTGTTTTCTTTGATGAAATGCTCTTCTGTAGCTTTCTAGAGCCGTAACTTCCATGGTTCACAATAAATGTCCCTACTCCTCCCACAGCAAAAACAAATCAGGGTGGGAAGGAAAGGCTTTGCCTTAATTCTTCAGCAAAGACATTCAAAGCAGTGCTAAACAACAGGGCTCTCTTCTGTGCCGATTTCAGCAGGTCCCCAGTGAAAATTACAATGCCAAATTAACCTCTCACTAGTGCCATTAACAGAGATTCACCAGATGTAATTTCCTCCTGATATTAGTAAGAGCAGTTTATATATCAAAGCATGACGGAACACAAAGTTGCAGGAAGCTCCCATGCCTTTACCATATACTCACACAGCCATGTCTGAGGCAAGCACCAGGCAAGTGGAAAGATGTGGTAAAATTCAAGTCTCTAACTTTAACAGGTGCAAGGCGGTTTAAACATTGGACACAAAAAGTAAGTGATCTGATTAGAGCACCCCTAAAGTGAAATACTTTAGGAAAAATCTAGCTTTTCAGATAGGGATTTACTGAGGGGGACGCAGAGGCTGCAGCATGTCATGCCTGACAAAGCATGAGCTTCACGAAGTGCAGTGAGAAAGGAATGGTGCTGTTGCATCCGCCTCCTTATGTGGCACTAAGCTCTGGAGCACACGACCGGGGACATGATTTTGCTACGACATGAATTGCTCCTGGGAGGTACCACTCAGGCACACACTGCAACCTCTGGGAGAGAACAGGGACATTAGCTTTCTAAGCAATAACCCCTAGGAGACAACATGTGCCATCCACAAACGCATTCTGTGCTGTGTTGCTGTTGCTGGTCTGAGACAGCCATGACTGGTAATGTTTCTGTAGATATCGCTCTCTTTTTTCCTAGCATACCTCCTTCAGATGCACTGAAAAATGACTTTGCCCAATAACAGCCACAGAAATTATGCACGTGTAAATATATCGACTTCAGAGGGATTCAAGTTAAGTACGTACCCGAGGGCCTTTCTAGGTTGAGGCTGAAGCATGCACAGTGAATGGGAATTGTGTCTCACACAACTTTCCTAGTGCTTTGTATAAAATAGCCCTATTCCCTGTAGTTTTGCAGATTCATCTTTTTTCTTCATTCATTCATCATCTAAAAAGACTGTTAAGGAAGAGAGCAAGCCTGATGACAATATAAACAATGCCAATATTACAAAAGATAGCCTCTGGTCTACTAGGTGAAAGATCTAGACCTAATGACACCAACTGGCTCACATCCATGCTGCTCAGAGCTAATTTAACCCTGATAAGATTTAAGTATTTGCAGCAGTACAAAGGCAGAGCTGAGGAGACAACTAACCATTAAACAGTGTGGATAATTAACATCCAGAGCTTTCTCTCTTGCTCTTTTTCTTCTCTGGCTTTATTTTATAAGTAGCAGATATTCTGCACATTTCTTTTGACCTCAGGAAACATCTGTAACCCTTGTGATTTTCAGGTGTCACATTCTAGGTCTGGGCATAAGTTGGTAGCATGCATATAGTCAGTATGTGAGACATTTCATATAAGTTGCTGAAATGCAAATGCAGTCTAGATTCAGTTCCAGGGTAAAGTACAGTAGTCCTTGGCTTCTGCAGTATTTAGTGAGTTAAAATATGAGACGCTCAGGGAAACAACAAAAAATCAAGGATATCTTCTTAGAATGTTGCAGAAGTTCAGGGCAATACAAACAGCAGAGCACTTGAAAGCAGTGAAAGCAAGCACTCTACATAAATATATGTATTCAGAAAAGTACTTTAATAAACAGCCACTGAAAAAAAAAGTGACACTAAGAAAAGAAAAAAAAGTTGTTACAAATTCAGGGACATTTATGGGAAAGTCACTTCTTGAGGTCATGAATGTGATCAAAGCCTATTACCATGTCAGCAAAGAATTTGCACAAGTACATTTTACCACATCATTGTTTTGTAAAAATGTGAAGAAAAAAACATTCCAGATCATGAACTAAAAAAATAAACAAATACGTATTCTACAGGGACAAGGACAATAGTTCTTGTAGTGAATCATATGCTACTATGTTTTTCTGACAATAAAATGGTGATTTCTTGCTATTCTGTAACTTCTACTATTTTTCTATTTTTTTTTCCTATTTTTACATAGACATTTATTTTTCATATTAATTTTAATTAAATTATACACAATGACCAAAGTCTACAATAGACTTCTGGGCACTTAAGAAGGAAGTAAGGTAGGAGATCTTCCCTCCTCCATACTTGCATATTTGGTGACATCTTACCTCACACAGGCTTGAGGCACACTGAAGGGGAAACTGGGAGAATTGCCTGTTCTCTTCAAACCCAAAAGCAGCTCAAAAAATGTTTAGTCATGGAATTTGTTGATATTTTTCCTTCTGAAATAATCTACAGCTTTGAGAAAGAAAAAATACAGGAAATATGGGAATAGTTTTGGAACTAATAATGTCTATACTGTAAGTAGGCATTTGAGTGTATTTCTCTATTATATTTCTGTGGAAATTATATGTATAGGAGAAATTAAAGATGGGAAAAGACAACCAGTCTCTCACTGTGACTGATATGTTATCCAAAACAATGAAAAATATTTTCCATTAAATGGAAAATATTATGATTTCCAGAGTTTTGTGAAAGCTAGCAATTTTTGTAATCCTAGCAGAGCAATGTTCTCTTTTCCAAATGTATGCTTTAAGGAAATTCTGTTGAATGCTCTGTGGAGAGCAGAACCATGTGGAAATTGCTTTCTAATTATTTCAACTGTTTCTGTGCACCCTGGGACACCCACTGACTTCCATTAATGTAAAACATCGGAAAGTATGGATTTGCTCATCAATTGAAGTAGTAGAATTATAAATCAGCTAAAGCTCTGGAATTATAATTTTTCTAGGCGTCTTAAGAAGAAAAGCCTTGTTGATGCACTATGACTTTGGGACATAAGTGGAACTAGAATTCAGATCAGGAGAGAAATTATAGAATTGGAATACTAATGTTTTCAAAAGCACTGATGTTTCCAAAAGATGCTATACCAATGGTGTGGTCTAGCACAAGATGACCCAGATCCACACTCTTGCTGAATAATGAGGCATCCAGGTCACAGTCCATTTAGCCTATACTGGGGCTTTTAAGAAGCAGAAATAAAATTACCTGTTTACATGTTTCCTCACTTACCTTTTTTCTGTGTTTGTTATTTCCAGTTTTTTAGCACTGACATAATCAGCATGTTTCTTCATGTAACCCTGAACAACCACAAGATTTGTATATTGGTTTTAAAATCTGTATTTTCATAAGAACTTCATCTGATGTAATAGCTTTCATCATGTCATCACATCTTGATACTATTTTCCTGTCTTTTCTTAAGTCATTATTGTCTGTTTAAATTTAAGGATTAAAATATCTTTGCTCATCTTGGTGTGTGAGACCTAGTTGACTGAAATTAATAGTAAAAGAGAATAGTAAACTTCACAGTACAGGTGTATAGAATTAGTTTCCTGAAACTATAAATAGGCTATGATGTCATTCTGTCAATAAGAAAATGCTCAAAATCAGGTGAGAGTCAGTTTATTTCATTTCATATGTGATGTGTAAGAGCAGAAAAACAGAAAGCAATGATGAGAGAATATTCTGCTTGGGTGAATTATGGAATCCAAGAGGCATTAAAGTACCCAGTAAAGAAGACCAAAGAAACCCAAGAATTTCACATATGAGTCTATAAAATGATTTGTACAGAAGTACCACTGAAGGAAAGAACATCTCTAGAATTTCCAGATGTCCTGGTTTCAGCTGGGATAGAGTTAATTTTCTTCCTAGTAGATGACATAGTGCTAAGTTTTGGATTTAACATGAGAACAATGCTGATAAGACACTGATGTTTTAGTTGTTTAGTAGTAGTGTTTACACCAGTCAAGGACTTTTCATCTTCCCATGCTCTGCTAGGTGCCCAAGAAGCTGGGAGGGGGCACAGCCAGGACAGCTGCCTCAAACTGGCCCAAGGGCTATTCCATACCATACGGCGTCATGCTCAGTATAGAAACTGGGGTGAGTTGGCTGGAAGGCTGCTATTGCTGTTCGGAAACTGGCTGGGTATTGAGCAGCGGGGTGGTGAGCAATTGCA
>VZTL01067108.1:12973-28044 GCA_013400535.1 Scopus umbretta | reverse complement strand
ACAGAAAAGCAAGACGGAAGGAAGGAAAAAAGAAAAAGTGGACAAAAAGTAATGTTAAATAGCATGGAGCATGACTAATGGCACAAGCATGTTAAAATCATTGGGAAAATGTCCTTGGAAGACGAATGCATTTTCAGCAGAATAATTAACTTAATTAACAAATTTGCATGCATATTCATCAGGCTATTGAAGTCTTTCCAGCACAGCTTGATGAGCATTGGTGTAATAATTGTCTCATTTACATTCTGCAATCTACTACAATTTGGGGCATGCAAAAAAAGCCGACCTCTTCCCTTTGACTTTCTTTAGGACCCTGACCCTCTTAATAAACACATGCAAACAACATGTAGTGTCCATTGCTTAGCCCTGCATTCCGCCCTTTATCAGAAAACCAGCTCCCACTCTGCCACGCTTGCCTCCCTTTCACTCCCCTCTTCCTTTGCTTTCTTTTTTTTCTTTTTTTTTTCCTTTGGCCCAGGTTCTCTGTTTTGCCTCTGCTTGCTCTCCTGGGTAAATCTTGGCACCAGTTCTGACTTCAAATCTCCTGGGCCGCCAGACTGCATCATGTAAAAATTGCCATTTTCCTCTATCTCTGCAGGGCAATCTTTAAAGGCAGTAAGGTGTGACGCTCCAGACTGGCAGCTTGGCAAGAAAGAGCCCATGGATACCAGCACACAGGAATCTGGAGGGTTCACTCTGACAGGCAGTCAATACTGGGAACAAAAGGAATTAAAAAAAAAAAAAAGCAGCAAATATATTTTTACATATTGCAGGCATATGGCCACAAGACCAGCAGAAATATATTTAATTACTGATCTTGTGTGTTAAGCAGAAATAATGTACCAACAGCAGTACCTTATTTTTTTTTCCCCTTAGATTAAAAAAAAGTAAATGAAGGGAGGCCTCTAGAACATAGTTGGTTAATAGTTTTGCATTTCAGCTCCATTTACACTTTTTACCCCAATTTTTGATTTTACAATCATTTGCAAATAGAATCTGATTGTTCGATTTTAGACTAGTGTGATTATTTTAGCATGATTTTCTTTTCAGATGTGGATGGGCATTTTTAACTGCAACTAGGCCATTTACCAGCCTTTTTGTTGCCTTGTTTTAAATCAAACACTTCTACCATGCAGTATAGAGTCCTTACAATGCTTACAACTAATAGTAGGTGCAAATGCAAACCATGTTATAACTGAGTTGCCTTGTAAGTGATGGTGCCTGAATGTTTTGTACGAAATGACAATGTAAGTCTCACTGTGGTACATGTGTTTCAGGCTGTATAACAACACTGTAGCAGCTCTTTTCCTCAGAACCTACAATCACAGTAAAAATAAGTTCCCTGACTGCTAGTTTAAAGGTTAACTGGTAAAAAAATGGGGGGCTTCCAGCAGGACGGATATGGAAAATAGAGACTCCCAAACCTGTTAGGCTCGGTGTGCCTCCCCACCACTTCTGAGATGCCCACATGCCTCACGTGTGCTCACACCCTGTACCACACCTCCGAGCAAGGCAATACCAATTTCCAGCTTATTTAAGTTAACAAGGATCCAGAAACCTCCCTATTCCACTATTTCAGTTTCTTCAGTGGCTTCAGCCAGAAGGTATGTTGTGAGCATGCCTCAAGAATATCAACAGAACTGGACCTTTCAGAAAATGCTGTTGTGGTCATTTCCTTCTAAAATAATGCTGCTGCTGGATTTTATGCAGCAACCCAGAGTCCTCAGCCTGGGGCAACTAAATATAATTCCCTTCTCAGTCTGATGGGATTCACACCCATCATTACCCAAGCAAGTACTCTAACCAACTGGCTGTAGAGTGTTTTGGCAGGAGAAGAGGGCATCTCTACAACTCTCCCATTGGAGGTATTCTGGAGATGTAGTTAAATACCTAAAGTATATCTGTATAAAAGCAATAAACTTATCAAGGTAAAACCTCTTTCAAGAATGTAAGCTGCACTGACTCAGTTGATGCAGGTGAATTCCTCCATCACAGTATAACAAAAATGAGTTAGAAAACATTTAAAATCGAGATGTCTTAATTTGCTAGGATATTTATGGTCCATTCAAGTCCATAAAATAGGTAGCACTTAACACTAGGGAGACACTCACCAAAAGTTAGGTATTGTTTGGATTATAGGAAAGAGATTAATCTCTTTTTTTACCTCTGAGCAGTGCAGCATATCCTCACTAAACTTTAAGTTCTTCCTTTAAAAGTATTGGATGAATTGCCAAAGACTTTCATATAAATCCATTAATTAGCTTGCCAGTTAAAATTAGTTAAAAACTGGGTTATTTACAAAATTTAGCACCTGTGTCAGTCTTTCCTTTGTCCCAAATGGTCCTAACAGCATAATAACAGTAATTTAAAACTTTTCTTATAAAGCTAATTTAGATCTTGTGTTTAGGCTCTGTTTGAAGAAATTAGGCTGTAATTAAACAAAGTTATTAACATTTATTGTTTCTAATTGTGATGATTATTATAGGCTATAGATGTGCCTTGGTCAATAGTTTTTATAACTCTTAAATAGAGCCTATATAATATGACTAATTCTGCCAAGAACCATATTTCCACTGATGTTAATTTGCTTGCAACAGCTCTACTGATTTTGGTGGCTCAAGGAAACTGCACTTCAAGAGACAATTGCTTGGTCCATTTGTCACTGCCCTTTAAGATTACATTGCTACATGGAGATGAGTGATTTGAAGGCTCTCACAACACTACTGCTTTTGCATTTGTGCAAATTGGGGCAGTAGCACCAGAAACAACTGAGGAAGGAGCAGAGTGGGAAACCTTAAGGGGCAGAGATGCTGGGATATACATATTGCTCTGGATTGTTAAGGCATTGAAACAACCCTGTCTCAGTCCTTTGGTCATGAAGGGAAAAGATTCATTTTTTTCCTTGAAGAAATGGTCTAATCTGAATTACAACAAGAAGATACTAAAAATGTCATTTTGGGGCAAGGTGGTTTTTTGGGGGTTTTTTGAGTGCTATAACTTCAATCCTTATTTTGCTAAATTAGTCATGTGGATTTGTAGCATATAGTATAAGAATAGGTGGAACACTTTAAAGTGTTTTATTTATTAGAAATTTTACCTTCTTACACTAATTGGAAGTTTCAATGACTAGGCTGAAATAAAAACACTGGCCAAATGTTTATTTTGATACAAAATTTACCATTTTTATTTTAAGACTCTGTAACACTTCTCAAAAAATATCTATTTTTAAAAGTTAGGTTACTTTGAAATTAAAATCTCAATTAAAAAGAACAATCAAAACATTTAATATTGAAATTTTAAAGTAAGCATTTCAACTCCTCAGGAAAAAAAAACCACTTTTGCCAGCTGAGACTCTTCATGGGCTTCAACACGACTGTGAAAAGAGTTCTGTGGGTTTTTTTCACTGTTCCCAAGTTGTGTTTTTGACGTATTTTCTATTCAGAGAAACAAAATTCCCAGCTCTGAAGCCGAGGCTGGCAGACCTGCCCAACACAAGAGGGACAGGTAGGCCAGGGACTGGACTGAAGGTCAGGATTTCTCCCCTCTTTGTCCCAGCGGCACATTACAACCTCAAGACTCAGGACTCACCCAAGAAAAAAAAAGCTGCTCATTTTACACCCTATGGGGCAAAACCCACAAACATCTACCACGGCTGAGGCCACAAAGTACAATTGACTATGAGCCCAAGTTATGCAGCATTACCACCCGCCTTCTCTTAAGTGTGGCAGGCATAAGAGGTAAGTGAGGGTAAGGAGAAAGGACAAGAAGAAGAGCTGCCGAGAGACTCCCCAAGTGGAGAAGGGACATTGCACATCTTTGATCCTCTGCTCCGTCTCCATATTGATGTCAACAAGAGAGTTTGGGGCAACAAGGGGGAAAATAGTATTGGAGTACAGACTCCCATGGATCTGAAAGAAGAGTTTTGCCCATCGTCTCTTTCAATGTTAATTCCTTTGCTGTCCTATACCTACCAAAGGATTTTCCTTTTATTTTCTAGCTGATCAAAAATTTCACTTCATCATTACTAATGGCTTCATTGTCCTATTCACCTTATGAAATCAACTTTTTAAGTTTCATTTGTCCAGTACATCACGTTTTGTAGAAAAATGTTTGGGTTTTCTACAGTATGTAGCATAAGTTTATTAGGAAGCAAGAGAGACTAGTAGAGCTCATGTCTGCTAATTTTGTGTGAGAGAAGAAAAGGGTCTACGTGGTGTCAGTTGATACTTTATTTTGAATGCACAGGATTATCCAAATTTGCCCTTCTGATAGAGAGGAGTTACTTATCAACTAAAGTGTAGTTTATAACAGTGAGGAAAATTTGGGTATGGTAAACTGGTCATTTGGATTTAGCCCAAGGTGCTGTCAAATGGAGAATAGAGGTCCCTTTTCATAAATGGATCAGATGTTATACTGATCACAACCGTATCACTTGTCCTTATATTTGTGGGGTGTGGCAGAGTTACCATAACACACCTTGAAGATGAGCAGGTCTATGGGTATTCAACATCACTATTGTTATGGGCATTTTTAATATTGGCCATTTTACAATGAGAATATAGATTTGACAATGCTAGGCAGCCTTGCTATAGGTCTTGTTATTTATCTGGCTTCTACTGAAATAATCCTGAAAACAACTGCTATGGTGTGCAGCTGTGAATGGTTTGTGCCATGAATTGTGATTCCTTGTCTCTTTCTGAGCTTCTAGGATACACAGCTTACCGCTAGCTCTAGTGTAGTCTTTGAAAGCACACTGTAATTCATCGTTTAACTTGCTGCTTTTCACGCTGTCTTTCAGTGTTTTTTCTTGGACATGTTCTGTCTACTTAATACCTGCCGGCATGGTGTCGAGTATTTTGATAGCTGAAAGAAGTTGTTTATTCTTTTTACTATCCCCTTACTTGAGAGTGAATTTGGGTATTCAGTACCAAAAATCACTCACTTGATCTACTATATGAACTAAACGTTCCTTGGTCTACTTAAATATAGTTTCTAGTGTCCTGTGTGATAATCAGGAAGTTTTGATACATAAAGAATAGCCACTTTGATGTTATTAGAAAGCAGTTTTTAAACATGATGGCTGCAGCCTTCCTTCAGGTTCTGCAGCTCAGGGCCCATTTCTCAATTGCTTTAAAGAGTATTTACCCAGGTTTTGGCTGGGAAGTGTGAGCATGAGGTGGCACCAGCTCGACTGCTGGCTGCTTCTTACTGCTGCTTCTTACTGCAATTGCCTTCCTACTGCTGTCAAAAATTTGGAGGTGTGACCAGCTCACCTAGCAGGAACATTTAGGGGTCAGCTTGAGGAGTTGGGCTTTTTGCTACAAGAAGGAGAAAGATTTAGAGTAGGGGTTGAGGGTATAATTTGGGATGGGGGCATGGGGAGCTTGAGGAGGGAATTAGCCTTAGAATTCATTGTAGCCTTTCACAGAATGAATAACCTTGGCTTTCTTTAAAGCAGTGACTGGATTTTTTGCATACCTGTTGCTTTTACTGACTAACCAAGAGGTATGGTGCCTCATTCTCTGTCGAGAGTCTTTGATTAAATCTTAAGATTTCAAATCAGATGCCACCAGCTCTTTCATATTGGCTATATCTCTAGTAGTGGCATGACTATTTTCTGGCCTCAAGGCGATCTGGCACAGTGAAGCCTACATCCACATTATTACTACTTGACCCATGCTGTGGAATGATTTGAGGGGGTGCTGGTTTGCCTGGGCCAAAACTGGGCTGCAGACTGTTCTGAGAATTGCACGTTCAGCTTTCAGTGGCAGGAAAGTTTCATTTGCACTATTTAATTTCTTAGTATAGGCTAAGTAGCACCTTAATTGTCTGTTTCATCTACGGAATAATGAAAATAGAAGGTGCTAGCTAGTGAACGAATAGTAGAAGCAAAGCTTTGGTGTTTCACACAGGCAGTCAAAACCAGGATTCCTGTGCCCATGAGGAAAACACGTGGGAGCCTGGTAGATTAGATGGCCTACCTCTCCACTGGTGTAAACCAACTGACGATTTAACCTTTATCTATTGTCAGCAAGAGACCAGCATACCAAGCCCCTTCCAGAGCTGCGTGGTTCTTTTTATTAAGAATATACAAAACTCTGGNCGTGTTTCTATTTAGTAAGAATATACAAGCCTCTGGCAATAGTTGAAAGAGTCTTCAGGTTACAAGAAAATGGGCACTTTATAAGATGCCTGACTTACTCAGGAGCAAATAGAGTAGTAGGCAGCTTCTCAAACTCTTGGTAGGATTTTTTTTTGACACCATACTTTGTGCATTCTTGTCATGCATTGCCAACATGCCATATGCTTACAACACATGGTAAAAGCATGGGTAAGAAAATGTGATTGTGACATGTAAAGACAACTCTGGATCCGTAATACTTCTGAGCTAAAATACATTTGTGCATTTGTTATATAAGTTTAGAAGAATTTTTTTTTTTTTTTATCAAGCACTTTGGGTGTGTATCACTGGAAAGGATAGAGTAATTCTAATTTAGTAGACTCCATACAAAGAGCAAGGACTTATCAAGTGGTTAGTAGCCAGGATTTCAAGGCTGTAGTCATAGCTTGCCACTGATTCTCAGAAGTTAAGGCTAGTCACTGTGTCAGTTTACTACTCTGTAAAAGCAGATTTAACTAATCGTTTGTAAAGTGTTTAAAAATTACATGCACATACCAAAGAACTGAAGTGCTGTATTTATGATTTAATTGTGAAATGGCCAGCTTAGGTCTCCTGGTTTTCTGTGTGTAAAGAGTGGCAGCTCCTATCTCAAAGAATTTATACTGTGAAGAGATAAGATAGAAAATGAGTGGGAGAGAAAAAGAGCTAATAAGAAGTAAAAAGGATTTGCCTAAGGTCAGTCACACAATAGTCAGTGAGAGATTTGGAATAAAATCCAGGCTTCCTGCATTCCCGACCAGTTTCAGACTCACTAGACTTTGCTGTCTTCAGCTACCACTGATACTTGGCTCCCTGGAGAACTGGGGAGCCTAGCAGCTGTCCTTGGGTACTGGCATATGGGGCAGGCTCCTCTTCAGAAGTTGTTGCAGGAGTTTGTCTTTCCAAACATGCCATCGATAAACCCAGCTGCATTCAAGAAATGTAGGTGATAGAAGAAAATGCATGAGAAATTGCAGTTAAAGACCTTAACCTATGGCCACAGTTAGGAAGATGGTCTCTGTAGGCTCCATTCATGGTTAAGCATGAGAGAGAGGCTCTTTCATAGGGATATTCAGTGAAAGAACATAGCTAAGGTGCCTGAGTCAGACCAGTCTTATATGTATATGTATTTATAAGTCTGGACATTGAAGTTTGGAAGTTACTTAATATAGTTGATTGAAGAACGTTGTGTTACTTATCCCCACTAAAGACATTAGTATGAATGCAAGATTACTTGCCACCAAACAATATGCAGACTTCTCAGAGATGACGCATATGATACAGCTTTTATCACAGACACCCAGGGAGAAGACACTGCAAACCTAGTGTTAGTCTGTTCCTTGTCTCTCCCTTTGCCTCCCTTCTCTCAGCAGGCCACTGGGCTCGTCACAAACTCAGAGAAGAGAGAAAGGAAGGCTACACTTCATTTATCATCCCTTCAAACTTTAAAACCCAAGCGGTCCCTCAGATCAGACACGTTTGATTTAATTCATTCATCTAACAATAGAAAACAGAGCCAAGGCTAACATACATTTTTGTTCATTTACCGTGCTCCCAGAGGGTTCATAATGGAGTTTACTGATACCTTGTTGGCAATGATGGTGAAATACTCCAGATTTCTACCTCCAGAGATTTCAGCATTCATGCTGACAGGAGTGCAGATATGAAAAATCACAGAACTGATGTCTTCACTTCCCTATCTTCATTCCTGGGGCTTAATACATTTACTCATGTGCAGTTTCAGAGCTTGCTTAAAGAGATTGTACCGAAAATATCAAATATATGAGTCTGCTCCTCCCTGGCTGATGAGAAGGAAGGCTTTGAAGAACTGGTGCTCCTCACAGCCAAAACACACAATGCCTTTTTCAGGAAAGGGTGTGTTCCATCCTCCTCCGAAGCATGGAATAATGCAACCCACACTGAAGAAACTAATTTTGGGTATGTCAGTCCCAGCTCGGGGTTCTCCCCTCAGGATGCCTTCCAAATACAGTGGAGGGTGCACCTTTGTCCCATGAGGACATGAGTTTTCTCCCTGCAGAATCTCCATATACAGGTATTAGCAAAATGTAAGGCAAAATAAACTCAACAGACAGACATATACAGGTGGCAGATGAAGCTGTCAATTGCCTTTCACTACACGCAACCTTTCATTTTCTTCTGTAGTGACCCACTGCTTTAGGACAGTCTTGGCTGAAGCAATGTTTGAGAAGCTGCATGACTTACGAATGTTTGTATAGTTTTCTTGGAAAGGTTTCACATAACTTCATTTTTCAGTATTGACTTTTAACATTTCTGCTTGACGTCTGTATGTGTTGGCCAGTCCTTACTTAAACATGTTTCCATCACTTTTGACCAAGCACAGTGTACATGCACAATGTGGTCTTGTATTCAGGCAATCACCAGCAAGACACAATGCTGGAACATATTTGAATAATGGAATGACTTGGTGAAGAGCAAATCTATTCTCAGTTCTTGACCCATTGTATTCAAGGTGTTCAATTGTTATCCTTTTATTTCTAAAGAAATCATTTACATCTCCAGAAAAGAGACTGTAGCAACAGCTCTGTGTTTAGGGTTTCTGGGAGCTCTTGTAAGACTAAACCTCATTTGTGCAGAGCTAACAATATGGTGGTGGTGAAAAAGTCGAGGAGAGCCAGAAAGCTCAATTAGCGCCAAAGCTGTGCAACCTGATTGAGTTATTGACACACCTGATAGAGCAAGAGCTGGGAGGAGAGCTGATAAGAGGTTGGAAAGAGGGGGATAAGACTCCAGGGCTTGACCTCATCTGGTTTTGTTATGTGAACAGCACCCTTGACCCTGTGGTGTGCCTGTCTCCATAGGCAAAGGGGTCCTGCCTCCTCTCCAGGCACCTGGGCTTTGAAGTTATAGGGGGGTGTTTGTCTAAAATTTCCAGAAGAGTGAGTCTCAGAAAGGTCATCTAGCATGGAAGACTTAGATAGAACAAGGTAAAACTTCTTTTGCTGGTGGTGAGTTCTTGGTATGGTTTTTTTTGTTGTTGTTGTTTTTATATTTTTATAAGCAATTGAAAAGAGACTATTATGATACTAGTTAACAGGCAAATTTAACAAAAAATGCGCTATTTGGGGCACTATTATGTTAGAATAAATTTGGCAGGTAGTTGCTGATTAAATTAGAGATGGACTTACTCTGAATCTGAGATCTTTACAAAGAAATTTAG
The DNA here is from genome assembly GCA_013400535.1 of Scopus umbretta. NCBI lineage: Eukaryota > Metazoa > Chordata > Aves > Pelecaniformes > Scopidae > Scopus > Scopus umbretta. Next base: position 18,685 of record VZTL01067108.1, on the reverse strand, counting down.
AGACTTTTTAGACTGTGAATAGAAAAGGCCAAAATCAATTTCCAGGCTTCAGTACTGGCACTAGGTCCAGTCCTCTGTACACAGTTACTCTCTTAATACTTTTTCTGGTCTCAAGCTGCAGGAGCAGGGTGTCACAAGCCTAACGGGAATGAAACCCCAAAGGTGACAGACAGTGAGCCTCACAGTCCTATAGGAGAGCAGGGGCAACCTGCACCCAGTTGTGATGCAGCTTTCTAGGATTAAATCCCTCAGATAGCCATGGAAGTGCTTATAATGAGAATTTTGCTCTTTTCATTTTGCTGTCAGATTCAAATCTGGATCTCTCCCGTTGTCAAGGTTTTCGAACCTTGAATTTTAATTTTGATGGATTTATCACTAGCCACCCTTTGCACACGGTTGTTTCCATCTATTTCTGGACATACTGGCTGTGCTGGGATAGCAAACGGTAGGAGAAGGTATTAACTTAAATGAGCTACATGAAACAGATTTCTGTCCGTGTCCCCTCGGCATTTCTTGATAACAACACTGTCAACAGATCTAAACATTGTCAAGATGTGTGAAAAGAAGCTAAGTTTATGCCTGTGAGTAGAACTTTTCAGAGAATGGGCTTCAAAAAGTTTTCATGTTCTTATTTTTTCAACAAGCAGGCAAAATTTCCTTAGACGGTAGATACTTTTTGTAAAAAATTAATTTTAGTCAGAATGCCAGTTTTTCTGTTAGAAGAGTTTTGTTGGGAAAATGTTGACAGGCTCTTCTTGGTGAGTAAGTGGTCTCAACATTTCATTACATAAATTAGCATGTCTGCTAATGGAAAAGAGTACAGCTCAGACTTTTAAGAATTCTAGTGGATGGCTGTGACCATCTATTGGTGACGTCTTCACCAATACTCTGTATTTTTTATAATGCTGATGACTCAGCCCTCATCAGGTCCTCTATGCAGTAAGTACTTAGGGTAGGTCAACAAGAGAGAACAACTTTTTGTATAAGGCTAACAGATGATTTTACTCAAAGGATGAAGCTAATCTCTGCATGGGTGTGTAATGCTCTTGCAGAAAGATGAAGTACTATTGCAGTTTGTCATCTTTGATACTAACACAGGTCTTTCACCCTAGCTTCCCCAGCATAAATTTTCCCCAGCAGTCTGTGTGTGCAAGCAAAAGGAAAACGTCATATACAATTGTCCCCGCGGGGAGAGGAAGAAAGAACAAATGTGTGACGTTAGCCATGTTGCTTACTGCTCTTCTGGAAGGTGCTCTGATACTATAGTGATGAACACAATGCAAGAGGTTGAATAGGAGTACTTTTTGCTAAATTGTCAAATTCTTACAGCTGTTTTTCTAGGATCATGTCAAAATGAGATATATGGATCCCCACAGATAGTTCTCCAAGAAAAGCTTTTATGTAACTAAACAATAAATGACAATGTGTCACACTGAAATTCTTAGCTTGTCCTTGTAGATAAAGTATTTCTGCTAACATAGGAAATACAACTATTTATGTATGTGTATATACATTCTTTATTGCATTAAATACATTCCACCTTATTGTATACATTTGGCATTTATATACACTTCTTTAGTATATACATTTCTGTGTGTCTGTGGCTCAAAGAAGTTTTGAGGTTTTTTGCTTGATTCCTTCCAAATTGTGGGCTCGATCCAATATTTAAGCAATGAATGTCAAATTTCAGGGAATAAGTGGTTTCTCCTCACACAATTCCTTTCATATGCAGAAACCTTCCTTTCTGTGATTTAAGTAGGGCTAACTTTGCCTGCACCTCTGCTCTGGTGTCCTAGATTTGCTGCCTGCTCTAAACAGCCCTGGGATGTGGGATCAGTGGGATGAGGGAAGAGGAGATGCTTTTGCCTGTAAGCAAGAGAAAGGAAGGTAATTAAAGCCTTTCTTTACCTTGCAGTGAGCGTAACCTATTTGATAAGAGCTGTTTGAATGGGCCAAATCACAAATACTAGGGTGTTGAATTCAAGTTGTGCAAAACTTCAGTGAAACTCCAAATGTGAGCCAGCCAACTAGGTTGTATACTAGGTTGATACATACATAAATGTATGTATGTGGCTGATGATTGCACTGACTCCAAAGAGGCCTTCATCAAATATCTCAATAGTTAGTTTTCAAGAGGAAGGGTGAGTTTGAGGTCCATTAAACACAGTGAAATTTCCTAATATATCACAATTATGAAAACACCTGTGCTAGGCAGAGTAACTTTTTTGTCGAGTCACTGGATTAGACTCTTTAAGTCAATGTGCTTATGCTCATTTATAAATCACTTTAACAAATAAGCAACATCCCAAATTGCAATTTACTTTCTTTAGATAATTTGATAATTGCAGCATTCCTTACAGTATTTATATGAGAAAACTGGCAATTCATAAATGTTAAATTATACTGTATCTGCCTATTTGCCAATTGCATAAAATTACTGAACTAAATCTTGCAGCTATCAGAGTAACATAGCTTAAGTTACAGTAAATTCTGAAATACAGCTATCCTGAGCAATGCAGCTCTAAATAAACTGGTGTCAAATGCTGTCAGTGCTGTGAAGAGATACTACCTGTTATTCAGAATGGATACAGCCATGTCACAACTGCAGTGCTTCAGGATAATTTGCTCTGCTACTCAGGGTTGTTAAAGATGTTCTGACTCAATTTTTCCAGCTGGGTTCATATTCTTAGGAAAACTGCCTTTTGTTCTTGGTTTTGGAGAACTACCTTATCTCAGCTGTTTTATAAAATATGTTCCTGTTCTTAATTATTCCCTGTGACCATCTTTTAATTTTAATTTTTTCATAATTTGTTTAATTATTCTGGCTAGGTTCAAAATATCTGCTAGTTTGTTGTTGGTTTTTTGTGGGTTTTTCTGTTTTTTTTTTTCTTGACTGTTTAATCAGCGAATGCATAAGAAAAGCCCAGAATTGTGGTCTTGCAGCAATTCGAAGTTAAGGTTTTTTTGCCAGAGGAAAAATAAAAATACATGGTTTATAACACAAGTCCTAATGATCAAAGACCTGAATGGGCTGTTTTGGTATTCCCTAACAGCTCACATTTATTGATGTATGCTTATGAGTAAAGCCATCTTCATTTCAAAATGGAACATATAAACATATATATTGTGTCTTGTTGGAATCCAAACTACACCCTTCCTCCCCTGAGAAACAGAGGTGATGTCCTTTTGCCTTAGGTATTCCTTTCCACAGAATTTGCTCGTGGCCTTAAAAGCTCTCAACTCCCTTGATAATGAAGGGAGACAGAATGGGATTTTTTTCTTTTTCAATTTGGCTTTTTTTCTTGCTCAAATGTGATGTCCAGATATGCCAGTGATAAGCAGTGAGCTCAGGCCGAAGCGAGCAAGGCAGAATGTCAGCATATGGATTCCTCAAGCATCAATCTGGTGCACAACTCTGTTATTAAGCCAGAGAACAGGACAGGGCACTTGATCCATCAATGTTACTTCGCACAGAAGTTGCTCCCTGAAATTGATGATCGTGATAGTCTCGAGTTTCCTGCAGTGGTTACATGCTGAGTTGGTAAGTCACAGAAGAATTTCTTTACCATCAGATCCCAGTGAGATCTTTGGCATGTGGAACTGCTTTTGAAGGTTCTGTATTTGAACATCGGTTTATTTTTCTGTATTCTTTTTTGAATACAACACAAAATATAAGTTGCAGTCTCATTTCTTGAATATGAGCATACAGTTAAAATTCTCAGGCAGGAGTTATTAGCATTTTGCCTTTGTAGCCATTTTCTAATCATTGTGCAGATGAAGTATTTCAGGATGAGAAAGTTACTGTAGTTTTTTAGCAAGTACCTCAGGCAATTTGCTGACATATATCAGTGCACTTGTCAAATGCTTTGACACAGATGTCTAGTTTTGGCAACCACAGAATTTGAATATCCTACCCTGTACATATCTATTCATAGAGTCAATTCAGATCCGGTGTAGGTGGGTGCAACTTCATTGACTTCAAATGTGAGGCAGCCGCCTGCACTCAAGCTGAATTTAGGCTTAGAGAAGTGTGCCCGAGAACAGCCTGGAGAGCACTTAAAATGGTCCTCCAAGACCTGTGCTGTCTGCCTGTGAGCGGGGATGTGTCGCAGGCATTACTGAGCCACTGGGCCCAGCCACAGCAGCGATGGATGGGCTGGCCTTGCCCTTCCCCTCCTCTGCAGGAGGGTAATTTGGAGTTGGAGCCAGTCCTGGGTGACTGGGTGGTCCTGTTCCCATTCATGCTCCAATGGCCATCCTTACCCTCTGGCTGTCATGTTGCTTCTCCAGCTGGCCCAAGAGCAACTGTGGAAGTTGGGACTCTGCGTTTCACCTTGTAGAGGGTTTTTTTGGCCACTGTAAATATCCCAAACATAAAAAAAGACTCTTCGTTCTCTCTCCAGCCAGCTATTCTAACTTCCTGCAGCTACCAATCCCCAGGATTATTAATCATTACTATTACTCACTTAACTGAGCTTCTCACTAGTTTCCCAGTAGGCATTGAGAGGGAGGGTTTCTTTTCCACTCTTGGAGGAGCAGCCACCCCAAACTGTCACAGCAGTGGAGGTCTGGGCTGGTGGCACAGAGGCCCTTTGTCACCTCGATTGGTCCCAGTCACTTCGAGTGCCTGCCAGAACATACAGCTTTCCCCTCTGCTGCCCCAAAATCCTTCCAGGGAGAGTTTCATGTTGCAGAGAGGACAGCCAGGAAATTAATGCCGGCAGGATCAGCCTTAACGTACCTGCTAATATCCCATGGGTCTGTGGTGGCTGGTGCTGCCTCTGCAGCTGTCACTTCCCCACTCAGTGATCGTCCACACTGAAATACATTAGCGTGGCTGGAGGGGAGAGGGAGGGTGCGCATCCCTCGCATAGCTGGTAATCGCCTCTTCTGCTCCATCCCAGTCCAGAGCTGTTGGGCTCCCCTCCCATCTGTCCAGTCACAGGGGCCCAGTGAATGCATTGCAGTTTGGAGCAAACCCCCAATATTAGCATGCTAATATTCCCAGACATTGGGATTTGTGAAAGGTTTGACTTGTTTTAGCAGTGCTATGAGAGAATAAAAACGTTGTTGTAGATGCTTGTTTTTCTGTAGATAGAAACACAATTGCCACAGTATATTTGGGTTTGTCACTGCATATCATGTCCAGATTTGATTTTTCTCAAGATGGTCGTGAAGTGAAACCCAGTGGATTGACACAATGTCTTTGCTTGTAAATCATTGTGCTGAGCTGCCCTGCTGCTATTGAAAATAATCACAAAATACAGTGCTACATGATACAGATCATCCTTTGAAGAACACAGTGTTAATTTTATGCTCTCCTTTCACATAAACACCCTCACTTGCACCTTAACAAGCCCCCAAACATTGGTTACCAAACGACCATATTATATCAACCCCCCCCTCTTTTGTTCACTTGCTATAAAATTGAACAACTGGGACTGAGAGAATTTGGCCTCGGTCCAAAACATGGCTAGATGCATCTGCATTTGGCTCTGTGCCCAAAGATATAATATTCAAATGTGAGTTGTCCTTAATTTTTGTTTAAATCATCCTTTTTACTGATTTTTTTCTGGGGAGGGTACAGTGCTTGCAAGATGTTTTCTCCTCTCATTGTCAGATTTTTCTTTTTTTTTTTGAAATGCAGTTTCTCTCTTTCCCCATGGAATTCAGAAGAGATGAAACCCAGTGGGACTGTTTGGAAATTAAAAG
>VZTL01067108.1:1324-12921 GCA_013400535.1 Scopus umbretta | reverse complement strand
CCCCGCCCCGAAACTACTGTTTCAGAACCACTTAACATTTAATAAAGAATGGTACCATTTTTGTAGTTTCTTTTAAACATCCTACAAAGTATAGTGGGAAACCATTTCTCTGATTTTTTTTTTTTTTTAAATAAAAATACTCTTATTACCTATGAAATTCTAGGGTTTTTCTACTCAAACACCTTTAGCTGATACTGCTGCTGGTTAATAATTATAAATGTGCTACAGACAATAAGGGCTTGGTCTAGATTGTGTCAGGGTGGACCTTCTCTGACTGCAATGGGCTTTGGGTCAGACTGGAGTAGATCTTTGCTTGTAAAGGAGTTGCACATAACACCTTGGGGCAAGAAGCTGCCTGTGATTGAAGCAGGGCAGGACTTTGAGAAGTGGTGCAGTACAAAATTAGCTGCAAATTCAGTCTTGCCTTGCACTTATCCGTTCACGCCCTAAATTCAGTGACATAAAGCGGGGAGCAGGTCAACGGAGACTGTGACCTTCAGCTGAGGAAACGTTTGCTGTATTTTCCCTACTTTAGTTGCTGTTATTAATACTGATAATGCTTAGCAGCAGTACCAATTAGATTGCTGTAAATAGAGACTATAATGTGGTTAGGGATAACACAATTGACGATACGTGTATTTAGTAAACAAGACTGTCAGTATGTATAAAACATCAGCAACATGTTAAAGCTTGATATTTCATAAGACAGCAGAGCATGGGGATTGCTTTGAGACAGCAAGCTGAAAAAACATTTCATTTGTAAATGAAATGTGTTTTAGTGTTATAAACCCCAGCAGGCAATTCACTCATTGGGGCTAATCATTCAAAATCTGCTCTTCTTTGGTAAAAAGCTGAAAGAGAGACAGAGAGGCATTTCGAAAGACATTGGGGGTTTTCTTAGTCCTCAGGAAAAAAGTTTATTTTAGCTTTATGTTTTTTCCAGATTTAAAAAATGCTGTCTTCTCTATCTGGAGAGTAGTCTTAAAAGGCTCAATTTATTAATATTTTCCAGATTTACATGAACTGTTATGTAAATAATGACAGATATGGAGACTTAAAATATACACCACATGTGGTGGAGGAATTATGTGTCTTCCTTAGCTACGTGATCCAACAATCTTGAGCAAGGTATTTGAAACCAGGTATGGTAAGTAATTGTAAATCAAGTGCTTGAGTGGTTGAAGCAGCTAACAAAAAAAGTTTATGCTTATTGTCAAAGTATTTCCGAGACAGAATTGCTCACTGTCGCTTCTCAGGCTATTGTTACTGCTCTCTTACAATACTGTGATCTGAATTAAAGATTTGTAGCTTGTCGTCAGGGCTGGCAAGGTGGATTACCACCATGCTGAAGCAGAAGAAGAGGTTTAGGTCTTAGCAGGTGGATCTGAAAACTGGAGTTGGTGTCAGTAAATGCTGATCTCCCAGAGGTAACCAGCTGCAAAAAATTTAATCTTGTCATTTATGAGGGATCAGCTTTTACTGAAACTGACTCTGAAAAACCCGTCCCCAGCTTGGCATTTTCTCTTCTTCCTCTTTGCTCCCTATCTCCCTGCAATGGTATAAGACTTTTTTTTTCCAGATATAATTGTAAATATGATACAAATCTGGGAGACATATAGTGGTTGCGGATATGCCATATTCAGTATTTGAAAAGAGTGAGATGGAGCAAAGTCCAAAGAGAAACTATTTAAATACTTTTCTGTAAAACTCTGGTCTTGGTTGCCACATGGATTGCAGTTGACCAGCACTGGGAGAAGACCCAGCAAAACCAAGTAACACTATTAAAACATACTGGGCATAACAGCATGTTCCCTGCTCCTCTTACTAGTTTCAAAAAATGTCTCAATACAAAATGGAGTTTTGCTTAAAGGTACTGGGAATGTTACTGTTTCTTAAGTGGTATAATGAAGGTCACTTAGAAATCGAAAAACATAAATGATATAAGAGAGTTTGTTTGTACTGGCCTCACAAAAAATAAGTGTTGGAAGTTGTTGACAAGGCCAGAAATATAGCCTAATTTAAGAAAAATTGCTGAACGTAGTGATGGGTGGGGGAAAAGCAATGTAATGTACATCTGTATGGAACAAAATAGTCATACATTTATCTAAGAAGGGGAAACCTGGGTATTTCTCCTAATCTGATGTTCTCTCTTTCCCAAGATGTTCTTACTAGAAGGTCTCAGAGCTAGATATTTGGTCATATTGAATCTACTTCTTATATATTTTATATCTGGCATGGTAACTTCCACAAATGAATTATCACAAGCGTGAGACATTTCTTAATTTCAAGTAAATGTTTTTATCAGTAACTGCTACTCTCCCTTAACCACTAGCAAGGAGGCTGCTGGAAAACAGCATCAAAATAATATCACCTCTCTTAAAAAAAGGCAGTGGAGGCAGACCTAATTTGTATATACTGCTGTAAAATTATAGAGCAGCACCAATGAAGCATGAATCATCACCTGCTGACATTTTGTTCAACTGACGTCTGCAGAGCACAATGTCTGCACGGTTAGACACTGATGTCAGACTGAGTGGAGACGTAGAGATACAGAAAGACTAAAGATCAGAAAAACAGATGCTTGGTATGATTTGACCACCTGGGTATTGTCATTTCTCCAAGGAGCGATGTTGTGTGTGTCTACACCAGGAGGCTGTAGCTGCAGATGATGAGGAAAAGCATACGAGGTAGTCCTCCAGCTGCATGAAGCTTCCATTCCCACCAATTGTGGATCTCCTGTGGAAAAGCATGTGGCAGTTCCTCAAAAAAAACAGAGCAGTGGGGGCACCATGTCGGTTGTTTTTATCAAGAGACCCTGAGACTAAGCCAAATCAGAGATGCCTGTAAAAGCTGAGCCCTAGGGCAGGGAGGTAGATTGAGCACTTCTCATTGCTGCTTCCCAAAAGTCACGTGTGGATGTGGAGGTCCATGTGCCACTGCAAACGAATGTTTCCTCTTGAGTCAGCAGGTTGCTTTTAAGCAACTGCAGATGTGCATTGTGTTCATACTGATCAATCAGTACTATTTTTAAGTTTGACAAGGAGAAAGTTGTGGGCAACTGTCCCTTGTGAGACTCTGCCATGAGAGCATTGGACCCAGTGACTGTGTTACACAGAGGCTCGCGTTTCCCCGTGCTGACCAGCTGTCACTCAAATACAGCCTGTAAGGAGCTGCTTAGCTTCGAGTCATTTCGGAACAGTGCAAGTATCATGCAACTTCCCCTTATTAATTATCAACAAGTGCAGAGGCTGAAACCCTTATGACTGTGCTTCAGTGCTGAGGCTTTTTTTCTGCTTGGGCTTATCATGTGTCTCTTGCCCAGCTGCTGTCTGGGTTTTTCCCACAGCACCTTCTCCATCCCATCTCCCATGCAGTTCCCTATGGCAATAGCTATGCCGGCTCTCCTTTCAGCTGCCTCCTCCGCAACAGCAAGCCCTTGTGAAAGCAACTCAGAATCTTTCCATCAGATATTTGAGTGACTGCATTATGAACATCATGGATCACATATGCATGCCATATCACTGGATTGTGCTGTCTACTGCTAATTTTAGGTTACAGATTTTCTCAGGAACAAATGAGCTTTTCTATGGCTTGTGCAGCTCTAACTTCACCTTTGGTGACACATGATTACTGAGAGGTAGACACAATCTTTCTAGCTGGCTACTTCAACTGCCAATTTTTTCTGGAAATGGTTTAGGTCTACCTCATGACATATCTTTTGTGTCCATTTTTTCCATATCTTTGACTTGTTTTTTTCATTAAAGCCTCTCACATGTCTAGGGAGAGTTTTTTTTTCCTTCTCTGTGGGAAGGACGGAATCCTTTACTGTAACACTTCCCTTTTCTTGGTGATTTGCTTTCCCCTAAAGCAGTGGCAGCCATTTCTTTCTGTCCTTACCCAGTGAAATCCTGAGAAGCTCCGTGGACTGCAGCAAGTGCCAATTTCTGTCTGAAATCCCTCAGCAGTTTTAAGATAGCTGTCGAGTCTTTTGACCCTAGCAGGAGAGGTAATGTTTGATCCTTACAAGATAGCTGTTTGATATTGGATTGCTATTCCAAAATTCTAGTTAAGGACAAACATGGAAAGTTCATTATCTAGCATACATAATGTAACAGCCACAAAATTAGGTTAATGTAATAGAAATTCTGAGTAGAAAAAAAAAATCTAAAATGAAAATCTACTTACTTTTCAGCAACAGCTTTAAAAAGTAAATACTACTTAGAAATTTTAAAATTGTTTCTAAAAATCTGATATCTGTTTTAGGAGATTCCCAAGAGCCTGCTTTAAAGGCTCTTTCTGTCCAGTTTCCTCCATCACCCTGTAGTAGGTTACAAAGCTGCATCTCATTTTGCCTCCCAGTGTCCAGCACTTGCTCTGTGGCTGGCACTCTCCCAGTCTTCCGTCTCCTCCATCTGAAGTTCACGGGCAGCCAAAAACTCTCTGAACAAGCCTTTGATGCAAATGTGGCTTTGCTGTTCCCATCTCAAAACACAGCTAGCTCCCGCCTACCACTAATGAGAACATTAAGACCAATATGGTGGCAACACTTCAGTGCAAGGGCCAGTCCCATGGGCTTGGCAAGGGTCAAGGTGCAAAAGTGACAATTTAGTGCTTTTTCACCTCATGGAAGTTTAGTTGTCATTGAAGAGAGCACACTAGAGAAATGATGCAGAATTACTCATCCTTGCAACTGCTACATAATGTAAATACAAGTTACTCTGTGGTTTTGTTACTGGAGTAGGGGTGCATCCAACTCTCTGAACACAGACCATGATTTTAACTCCAGAGAGCTCTTGCATCTTACAAAATAGCTCAAAGAAAAGGCCTATGTAATTTATGAAAGAAACGGATTCTTCTGATATTTTGGATTCTTCATATTGACGAAATTAAAGGTATCTTTGCTATTATTTCTTCTGTGTTTTCTCCTTTTCCCACCTCCCCACAGAGCCGGGTTTTTGATGAATAAGCAACTGATGATCACACTATTTCTCTAGGTCCTCTTTGGTAGCAGGAATATTGAAAAGCTAAGGAACAAAAATGCTGTAAAGGTGTTTCTCCTCCTTGTTAACTTCCCTCTGTATTTCAGCTTTCCACCAGTAATTCCAGAGGAGATTTGCATTCAAAAAAGGTAAATTTAATCTGGCATTTCTGCTATTCTTCCAAAGACCCACTTACCACAACATACGCAGGAATAGATAGGGGTTACTCACCTGAAGTCTATCTTGATTTAGTTTAACTATATAGAATATATTTCCTCCCTTCCCCAACACCTGCCCTAGGGTGGTGAGTGAGATGTAACATATTAATCAATACAAGTTTTCTGTGGTGGTCTCAAAGAAGTATGGGAATAGAGTTGAGAGACTGTACTATAGTTGCCAAAACGTATATGAAATGCATGACTGAGGTCTCCTGCAGTATGTTGTCAACTTTTGGGACTCTCTAACTCTTTGTCAAAATGACCCAGCAGGGGGAAGCAACTAAAATCAATGACTATTCAAATTCTTATTCCTGTTATGCATATAATTGTTCACAAATTTCAGTGAGCTTAGGTGCCAAAGCAGAAATGTGAACCCTGGATGATGCAGAACTGTGTGGTTTCCTAAAGGAGCTTTTGACCAGCATGGAGACAGTTCCAGTCCCCACAGAAGAGGACTCTTACCCTGGTGGGAAGTGATTCTAAGGTCTCTCATCTGTATAAAATGACCACACAGCAGTTTGTCAAAATAGTGGTGGTAAAAATGCTATTTTAACATATACAATAGTCAATTGTTTTATTGACTTGGCTTCTGATGAGCTAGGACCCTTGCTTGGAGTGTACACTTGGACCCAGTCCTGGCATGGGGATCTGATTTTACAACTTTTGTTTGTTTTTTTAATAGCCATGTAGAAACCCCTGGTCACACACAGTATTTATCTGGTTTGGTACCTTTCTTCATGTTTGCCTGTGAGCAACAGGTCAAGCACAAGGCAGCTAAATACCTCTATATGAGATCGAACCTCATTCATTTTAAAGTATTCTTCAGCTCAGAAACTTGATCATAAAAACAGTGTGTGCATTTTTCCTGCATGTAGTTTTGTTCCTTGCTAGTTTCTGTATTGTGTACATTATACTAAAATATTTTTTTGATAAGAAATAGTCTTGTAAGCTCAGCCTGCCATCCGAGAGTCCAAATTCCTTCTAGTTGTTAACTATCATCAGTAGTGAAAATACAACAGGCCATAATTTCCCCTGCCACAGCTTTTCATTCAAGATTAAACTTAACACAAAGTTAGGGTTAACACACTGCTTATGTATTTTGAAATTTGTTGTCAATGCTGATTCCTAAAAAGAAATACAAGCTCATTCTTTGTTGTGTCTCTGCAGGGCAGGCATGGAGCAGAAGCAACAATAGCAACAACAAAGATTTGATGCTGAAACAGATATAATTTAAAGGCAGTGATAAAATCTTTCTAAATGGCTTTTTTAAAGTTCAGTAGCAATTATTCTTTTTATTCCAAATACTTATGATATTGAAGAATTTATGCATAGTTTATTTAACAACATGAGATTCTGTTTTGCCTTTCCCAAAATATATATAATCACATATTCTTTCCTTTGTGAAATATGCAGTTTTCCCATAGGAAAAATAATAAAATTTCCTAATAACTTTGTTAAATTGTTTGCAGGTGTCAGTCATAAGTATAGACATGAATAAACCAAAATAATGGTTGTATAATATTAAAGAATCATAAACCAGAAATATAGCATGAATAAACTGAAACATCAAGGGGTCTTGAATGTAGTTCCAGTCTTTTGTTGCATATGGTAATTTCTGGACTGTGCATGCATCTCCCCTGTTCTAATGATAGAGCAACCTGCTACTATTTCATTTTTATAGGGAGTAGATGTAGGCTTTTTGGGTGAAAAATATGCTGCTCCAAAGCAGTGTCAAGAACTGTGTTCTTGATCTATTACAAAAGATACTCAGTAACGTGCTCTGTCATCTAACACAGAGCAGTATTTTGATTCCCTAACATAAATTGTAGTAAACTTTCTTTAGCATCTGTATATATCTGTACTCTCACCACAGAAGCTTGCTTGAATTCTTGACATTTAACTTCAAGCACAGTGTTTACTGTGCACCATGGGTTGTTTTTTTTTCTTGATGCTGCAATGGCTTTCTTAACAGCCAAAGAAAGTGTATTTGTTTCCATTGAAAGGTAGCTATCTCACTTTTCCATGTTGGCTCATAAACAAATGTAGTTGCATGGGTTATTTTCCTTGACTTCATGTAGGCTCCTACTGGTAAGAGAAACTGAATAAGTATCTTCCTACTACAAAGAGGTAAATTAGAAAAAAATCCTTTCTGTGGTACTTTGTTAGCTAATTTAATTTTTCATTTTCCACACTCAAGGTTTCAAGAACAAAGATTCAAAACATGAACAAGTTACATGCCTCAGTAAAATGTAACAGATATCTCATACTTTAAGTAAATCAGAAAATATATTGTCCAGATTTCCAGTGCTGTACACAGCTGTGTGTGTGCAGCAGGACACCCGTCACCAAAATATTTTAGCACTTGGACAAAAATCATCATATTGCGAAGCTCTCTGTAAGCATGGTGAGTGAGCTGCTTGCATTTATTCAGGCTCAGGCTTCTGGTGACAGAGGAGGGTACAAGCATCTGACTTTGTGGTCCTGAAACTACTCTAGCCTTAGAGCAAACGAAGCCTTCTGCAGAGCAGTTTTAGAGTTTAGGAGAGGTTTTGGCTGTTTAGTAGAACTGGCCATGGCAGAGGGATGCTGCAGAGGATCCAGTCACCCTTCTGTCCCCCTGCAGGCATGCCCTCTGTTCGTTGAGGGTGAGGAAGGGGTGCGCAGTGTGGGTGCTTCAGCAGAACAGATCCTTACAAGAATAGTTTGCTAGACCACAAAAACAAGACCATTGCTCTTTTATGCCACCCTTACAACACCACTCCAATAAAGAGCTAAAGGCTGCCTGGATGCAGCGATGCTATGCTGGTAATCATAAGAGCAAGGACTGAGGCAATGTCAACCTGGCCTCACCAGCGATGCTAGAAATATCTTGCAGGGGTTCTTCCAACGTTGCTGTGTGCAGAGTACTTCCATGGAAAAGGCATGGCTTTGTTTTGATGAAATGTAGAGTGCTAAGAAAGTGCCGTGGGTAGATAATATTTCCCATCTACCCCGTCAGCAGTCCATTCCATACTCGTCCTGGAAACTGCTCTGCTAATAGATTGGCTCCTGATATGGTGTCTGCAGCCCTTGATCAACTGGTTTTGCTCATTTTTTTGGCTCAGAACAAGGACAGCTTTCTGTAAAGTAAGTGCTGGCTCAAGCATTCTCTGCTTTTTTGCTGGGTGTGTTTGCATGTGTGTGTGGCAGATATATAACGATATGATATCGCTGCATCTAGAGCCTGGTGATTTTTTTCTTGCAGTCCATGTCAAATCATCAGGCATAGCTGTGTGGTGCCATGAAATAAATCTCTCTTAAAAATCAATATATGGGTTGCAGACTGAGCCGAGCTTAGCACCCATCAGCAAGCAACAGTTGTGTTATTCCACTGTGGTGTTAAATTGTTTCTTCCCTCCGAGAGAGCATCATGAACTGGGGTTTGGGGGGCAGCATCCACATTGTGGGGTCATATTCAGCCCAGCAGTTCATCCACAGGCTGGAGAAAAGCCTTTATACTGGGGGTCACCTGGGCTGCTCTGGGGGGTGGAAAGCTCTTTGATGGCAGAGGGTTCTTCAGAGTCCCACAACGACATTGCAAACATAGCTGGTTGTGCAGGTGGGGTTTTATTTGCATGCCTGGCTTTTGTTTGTGACAGTATGCAAATACGAGTGTCCTGCACCTCCAGATAATGACAAGGAGTGGAGTTAATTTTTAAGGAGAAGCTGCATAAGCATGGCACAGTTAAAGTTCTTGATGTAAAGAAAGTCACCAATTCACAAAGGAATTTGATTACCTCTATCCATTATACACACACAGTGAGTGATCGTGCTACTAACCATCTGTCATCTATTTCATTTGCATCATCAACACCTGCCCTGTTTATCTGCTACATTCTTTTCTTCACTGAATTCTTACACTGCTTTAATAAAATACAGAAATGTTATTGTTAAAAACCAATTAATTTACAATCCTCCATAGAGATAGTATTACTTATAATTCAATTTAGCTTCTAATGACCTGCTTTCTTGCAAAATGACTTAATTCTAGTGTCAAAGATTAGTTATTAGACATTACCCTGCTGCACCAGTCATGTACTGCTGAGACAGGCAAAGCAGCTCTAGGTGTCCCTGGTCATTAATCAGAACTCGGAGACATTTTCCCTTTAACTCATTACAGAACCTGATTTCATCTGCCATTTTAACTCTTTGCTTTATGGAGTATTTTGAATCTACCTTTCCTTCTGTTTTCGTATTCTGGGCCTTCAAGGGGGAGAACAGAGCTGGAAGTCTGATCGCTTCAGAAAAAAGCTGTCGTTGCCCGCAGTTTCTGTTGAACCTCCACTGAAGAGTTCATTTTGCATTCCAACCATGATGTGAATGGGGTCTGAAAAGCATTACTTGCTTTTCCCTACATCAGTTTTGGGGAAATTAACACAACTGGATTTTCCACACAATTATAGCACTGGGTGTACTTTCCTTCTTTCTTATTACAAGAAACGGTATTATAAGCATACATCACAGAGGCTGACCTGCTTCCACGTGAGTGCCTTGGCAAGACAGCCTCTGCTAGCCACCTCCTTCCTGGGCTTCACAAAAGATGTCATGAATCACGTGGCCAAATCCAGTCAATTCTCACAGCATCGGCCGGGCTCATGGGCATTCAGAAGAATGGCTGGTTTTGCAGTTCACACATTGGTGTTTCATATAAAAAATCTTACATGAAATCTAGGGCTGGGTCAAATTCTTCTTTCTTGCTATATCCCAGGCAAGGCTTGGCTTTTCTTATTTGTTACTGGTATGGCTTCTTCCTCTTTCTCAAGTGACGTAGCACTTTACTGGGAGTAGCCCTATTTGTGGGGCATTTGCAGGCTGATATGACAGTAAGGATGGATTTGGTCTTTGGAAAACAGTCTAAAGCACTATTCTGTGTCTTTGGGTTTTTTTTGTTTCTGTGACACATGAGAGAAATACCTGCCATTAACTTAAATCCCAGATCTTTAGAGTATTTTAGCAACAAAGGGCATAAAAATCGCATATACAAATAGAAGGGTTATATATAGAAATTAAACCTTTTAAGCAATTTATGACAACTTAAGCTTTTGAGCAATTGCATGCAGAATATTTTTAAAATGCATAACAAAATTAAAACTTCAGATTCATCAAAACCCATGCATGGAGATGGCACAACTGGCAGGATTTAATGTGGAAAAGGTTATTTCTTCTATTCACAGCCAAGTCTATGTGCTGCAGTACTACTTCCAATAAAATCTTATTTTTAGCATGTTTAAGTGATGCAGTTTAGAGTGGGTAAAATTTTTTATTGTCCCAAAATACAGTCACTTCTGTCTTTCAAAAACTGAGAAGCTACCTAGTGTTATAAAAGGCAAATAATGTCTTATCTGACTTCTTGACAACTGCATGTCATGCTGGAAGAATGAGAGATGCTCATTATTTTCCTAAAGCACAGGAATTGGCTGTACAGTGCAGGCTGACGAAACTTCAACAGCTGTCTTCTAAGAAGCAGGGCTTTTTTTTCACAATAGTCTATCAAGGGACATGTGAATAGTACACCAGACTAACTCTTAAACAACAGGCATTCTTACAAATGATCAAACTCAGCTATGAGCGCCTAAGAATAACCTTCTTTGGATGGCAGGGGTGGGACGTTGCTCTTCGTGTACTGCAAATGCTAAAGCCGTACATAAAACATTTTGCTGGGTGAATGCTCTGTTTATATAGCTTATAATATTTGCAGACAAAATCCATCTGAAACACTAATATCTTAAATACCGTGAGGATCAGCCCTTTGGACAATATGGTAAATCTCTTTGTATGAGCATCCTTAACGGCACTGCTTTCCAAATGATATAGACTTATTGCTTCAATCAGACTAATAAATAATTCACATTTCTAAATGGTTTCTACACAGGGTGATGGAGCGTTGTGGTAGGGTAGGAAACATCCAGCTAGAGCCTAAAATGTCTTCAGACATAATCCTAAAATAATCCTGTTTTCAAATGGTAAAAGTTCGTGCCTCCTGCTCAGGCAGCACATCATCAGCATCCAGATCAGGAGTTATGCCAAACTAGCTGTAATCTAATATGGAAATGAGATGTTGGCCTTGATATTGTGTCATTCTTCTGAATGGGATCACCTGCACCCATATCTCCTAGGAGGAAATTTCAAACAGAGTTAGCTCCTTAAACCTTCTAATTAAAATGAGAAATCCCCAGGCTTCCATGACTCAGCCTCACAAAAAGATTATTAGGAATTTAATAGGGAAAATATCGCATCTCAGACCATCTGTGACCCAGTGCTCTGTGAGAATTTAAAGAAAACTGGAGGGAGGAGGTGCACGCTCCAAAGCACACTCTAGGAGTACTTTGTTGGAGCTGCAATAAATCAACATAGTTAGAGT
>VZTL01067107.1:0-13868 GCA_013400535.1 Scopus umbretta | reverse complement strand
ATATAAATAAAATATATATATATGATTGTTGCTTTCATAATACTACTGAATGAGAATTCAGAGGTAAGGGAACATGAACTCTCAAGCACCATTCATGAAATTCAGTTTTGCCTTGACGATTCCTTTGACCTGGATCCGTTTAGTGTTTATGTTTTATAAAGCAGGAACTTCAGAAGTCTCAATACCAATAACCAACACTGTGTGCATAACGTAGTTAGACTCTTAGGTCCTCGTTCAAGCGTCTTACATGAATAGGAGCAAGCTCCTACTGCCTTCAGTGATGGACGTTGACTACCCTGAAAATGTTGGTATTTGTGGCAAGTTATTTAAGCTGTGAGTCGACATTTAGGCTCTTAAGTTTAGGCTTCTTTCTTTACAGTCTTGGCCTGGTCTTAAAGGATTCTGTATCAAACCCCAGAAAAAAGACGCAAGACTTAGAACACTGTCCCTCTTTCGAGAATTTTGTGGTAGCAGTTAATATTCTAGTTGTAAGACGCGACATTCCCCACTGGAGCACGATAGGAGAATTAACGTGACATGCTAAACGTTGCAGAACATCAGCATCAAACTCAAAGTGTAAATCTTTAGCCTGTTCTGCTGGGATCGTAAGCTTTTGACTTCCTGTTCTCATACGTGTTTCCACTGGATTTGCAAAGGAGGTGTCTGTTGAAGCAGGATTGCTGTGTCAGGTACAGAAAACACCATTCCTCCACTTGCTTTCTTGTAACAGCACAGCTGAGAAGTAATTTAACGGATTATAACAGACACTGTAATCACTTACTGAACAGAGTTCAGGAAAAAAAAAACCAAAAACCAAACCAGATGCTACACTTCTCTGTTCTGTTAGCATTTGTAACACTGATAATTATTGCAAGGGAACATGGGATTTGTCCAGCCAGGAGAGAAGATACAGATACGGAATTACGGTGAGGCAGAAATCGGGCTTTTTACCTAATTTATCAAAACAGTAGGGACGACTCCTGTGGCCTCTCTGGATAGAAGACGCTTCTTCAGGACAGCTCTCGCATTTTGGGCTGTGTCTTATGAGTAAAGTGAAATTATGAAACTTTTGACACTGTGTGATTGTTCTTGCACCTCTGAAACTACACTCGTGGCTGGCAATGGGTTTTCCTAGCACACTTGCATCTGCGTTCTTCATAGTAATCGCTCTTTGCAAGTTCTGAGGACCATTTGCTATGCATCACCGGTAAAAGTTACAATAAATTGTGAAAGCAGTCTATGTTTTGACACATTTGGACAGAACAACATGAGGTGTAAGGTCTGAGGATTGTATCTCCGGTGTTACGCCTTGTCATAAAAGCCGTGTCTTAGCCAAGTTACGCAGAATAAGCAGCTGGTGAAAGGGATGGCTGTATTTCGTACCCGTAAGCAAGAAGACAAGGTTAGCTGCTACAGACCGGCTTACAGTCATGAACAAATGAATAAAATACAGGCTGGGGCAGATGAATTGCCTCACTCATCTGCACAGGCACGAGGTGGTCATTAAATCACTGTATTGTTTCTGTAGGAGCTCTGGTACGTCTTTGCAAGTTTGACGAACTCTTTAAATTGTACATGCTGTCTTTCCCTGTATCAGGCAACAAAGGGCTTTACATTTGCCGATACGTTGCAGGTGCAATCTGTACCACTAATTTTACTGAGCATTTTCAGTAAACTTGGAAGTGGTTCTGGACAGCTCTTTAAGAGAGCGAGGAAACTCTTAATAGTTCTACAGTGTACTTCAGCCTCAAAATTTGGCTGGGCTGATTTAAAGTAAAAAGTGTTCAGCTCCCCTGCTGATGCAGTCTGGATGGAAAGAGAATGAGTTTCAGATACCGTTATGCTGCTTCTGGGCTGCATTTTATGTAGAAATAAGGTTGAGAAATTAAATGACTCGTACTTGTTAAATTTAAAAACCACTTTTCACGCTTGCCGCCTCTTCACCCTGCTGTAACCCACATCTACTCTGCTGCTAGAGAGCAGAAGCATGTGCTTATCCTCTCCAGCTCATTAGATCTCAGTTATTCTTTTCTGCCTTTTTTTTTTTTATTATTATCTTCTGTGGAAGAACTTATCAACAAAAATATCCCCAAGCCTCAGAATTCAGCAAAATAACATTCTTGGAAGCCATCATTAGCCATATGTGTGTCTCGTCAGATCTGTAGTACTAAGTCATGGGAAGAGTTTAAACTAGGTGACTTTTACAGCCCTGGTTATGAACAGGAGGAGGGGGAGGGCTGTGCATATTAAAAGTTAAAAAGGGGGGGGAAAAAAAACCCCAAACATCAGAAAAAATGTGCTGTTGCTGCAGGAATGTTTCTTTCAAAGAGTGTGACCTATCGAGCTGTGTCTTAAAAGGGGAAGGTAAGACAATACCACAGACTGGAAGAATATTCACATTTGTTACCCGAGTTCTCCAGATGGGCAAAATACGATTTCCTTCGAATATGAATATAAAGAGCACTCGGATAAAAAGGTTTGCGTTAGAGATGTTCTTGAGCATAAGCAGTGGTGTGGTGAAAGGGCAACGGGTGTGTTCTTCAGAAGGCTCAGGCGTATTTGGGATAGAAATGCTAAATAAATCAGCCGGAGGAAGAGGGAAGCTACGACAGCTGAGTGGAAGGTTATTTGGGCTGTCTGCTCCGCCGCGCTCATTAAGCTGAAATCAAAGTGCAGTTTTCACCGATGGCACTGCCGAGTATTTCAGTCTAGGGCTAATTTACGTAGCTATTTCACGTTCTAGTTTTACCCAGGGTGGGAGTTAGAAAATGCTACGCAACCTGCGTTCATAACTTGAATTTTTATTCATACACGTAGAAATAACACACTACTTACAGTCTCAACAAACTTAAAAAGGAGCGCAAGACAGATGAGGAGAGATTTGCGCTTGTTCTGCTGGCAGCTGCCGATTCCTTTACATGTCGGTTGGGGAGTTTAAAAACCAGTACACGCTTTCTCAGACACGGAGCTTATTTTGAGGTGGATAACTGCTGGTGAGCAGACAGAGCAGGTAGATCCAGCGTAGAGGCAAGAGAGAACACGAGACAAGAGCGTTGGTAGCTCAAACGGGAGGAGGCACGCGCGAGAAGCTGGCGTGCGCTTACTGGTCTGAAGTCCTCATCTGGAGCTCGGTAACCCTCGTTCGTGTTGGCTCGTTGCGTTGATGTCAACAAGCGTCGGGCTGAGCGTTCTCAAACGGTATGTTTTGAGAGTTAATTTTTGTTTCTTCTTACGAAGACCATGCTAAAAACAAGACTCCATGAATGAAAATGGAGAACAGTTGGGGTTGGGCAGGTGCTACAAAGGACGGAAAATTGTGTTTTCCAAAAAAAGAGGGAAAATTTTTTTTTACAAAAAAAAAAAAAAAAAAAAAAATCCAGAAATTCTCTGTTGCATTTCCTGTTAGTTTCCACTGCAAGATGGAAACTAACCATCTACCGGATGAAACTTTGTTGTATCCCTTTTCTCTGGAAGGGTAAATTGAACTCTCTCTGATTTTCCTACTCCAGCCCTCTTCTTACCTCCCTTACCTCCCCCTTCATAGCTTACTGTATCTGCCGCCTCTTCTGCACATGGAAAAGCTTGTTGACGAGCGGCTCAAATCGCGAGCGTTTTAGCCAGATACGATTTTTGCCGATGTTTGTCATAGAGGAGGAATGTTTTAAAGCTAACTGAAGGAGGTGAGGCGTCTTTAATTAGAAGCCTGGGAAGCATAACCTCTCAGGGAGGCGTTTCCTCAGCAGTCAGTTGTCGAAGCAAGGCACGGAGCTGGTGATCAGGAAGAGCTCTGACCTGCAAACCGGCAGTGGCTTCTTCACAGAAGGAAGCCTTTAGGATAAGCTGCGCTAAGGATAAGCTGCACCGTTGCCATATTAATTACTTGTAGCACGACACAAACTGGCGTTTAAAGACGATGCTCTCTTCGCAGTAGGTAAACCTGCACAGGAGGCTTTGCAGGCTGCTGCCTCCCCTCCCCCCCCATTTCGGTGTTACTCGTTCCACGAGCGTGCTAGTGAAATTTAGGAAAAATGCCTTTTTTGCCCCTCCTGCCAGCCTCTGATTTTACTCTGTGTGTACGTGTGTGTGTGTTTCAGGCACTCAAGGAGTTGCGCCACCCCCGCCAGCCCCTGTTGTTGGGTTGCAGACGCCATCCACCGGCCTCTTGGGTGCCCGGCCTGGTTTGATACCACTCCAGCGACCGCCAGGAATGCCGCCGCCCCCGCTGCAGCGGTTTCCCTTGATGCCACCGCGCCACATGCCTCCCCACATGATGCACAGAGGGCCCCCGCCGGGGCCGGGGGGCTTTGGGATGCCTCCCCCCCACGGAATGAAAACCCCCTTCCCGCCACCGGGTCACTTTGTGAGACCCGGGGGGATGCCGGGAAGCGGGGGGCCAGGCGGACCCGAGGATAACAGAGATGGGAGGCAGTTTAGGAACGACAGGCAGACGTTCACGCCGAACAGAGACCAGGAAAGGTTTGGAAGGAGATCTTTTGGAAACCGGGTAGAGAACGATCGCGAGCGCTACGGTAACCGCAACGATGACCGAGATCACGAGCGGCTTGGTAATCGTGACAGGCGAGACTGGGGACGGAGGAGCCCCGAGCGCGACAGACACAGAGACTTGGAGGACAGAAACAGGCGGTCCAGTGGCCATCGAGACAGAGAGAGAGATTCGAGGGATAGGGAGTCTCGCAGAGACAAGGAAGAAAACCGAGGAAAGGAAAAACCGGAGACGACAGACAGGGCGGACGGCGACAAAAACCACGAATCTCACAGCGGCAGAATGGAAGACGCAGACGCTGTTTCCGAACTTGCTGCGGGAGAGTCTGAACCTACAGGTGTAAAACCTGTCGAAGAGTTAACATCCGAGGCTACCTCATCTGTGGAACAAGCGGAGAAGGAGATGGGCTCAGTGGCGGAGGCTCCTCGCTAGAGACTGGAAGTTGTCAAAAGGCGACAGTGACATTTGTCGGAGTGTAGAGCTTTAGAGTTGTACAGTCGGCTGTATCATACTTGCTTCTGCTTATATCACAGCCCCTCGGTAGTTGGTGGGGAATTGTAAGCAATTTGATTGCTTCCCTTCTATTTAAAATAGCCACAACATAACATGAAATACTGAAGATATGATTAAAATATTACCCATTTTTGCTGTAACTTTTTTAAAGTTTTGACTTTAAAAAGTTTACAAATCAGAAGTAGAAGTGCTTTCTATTTTTTTTTTTTAATTTAAGAAAAGGTAACGGTGAAAGCTCCTCGAAACAATAGGGATGTGTTTTTAATAAACTCTATTTTCGTAACAAACTTTAACGTGTGCTATTCTTCCTACACTGCACTGAAGTGGAAAAGGAGTGTTCAACATCTTAAAGTTTGAACTGTTAATGCTGTACTGGAGTCTAAATTAGACTGTTTTGTTTATATTTGTTAAAAGAAATACATCTGTTTGTGTAGCTATTCACAGAAGCAAATTTCTATTTGTAATAGTCATCTTGGTTTTTAGATTGCTGCGGTTTAATGATTACTTGACCATACTAGGTAGAAGTTAGTGGTTTTAAAATGTTAATTGAAGAGTTAACTGTTTAGTGTTTGCAATGCAATCAGTTTTTTCCCCCCCTTTTCTTTTTCCCTCCCCCCTCCCCTCCAACTGGTTCTGTGGTAAATGTTGCCCTAAGTAGCCTTTTTTGAGAAAAGTGGACACCGTCAGACATACGCGGTCTGCTCTGCTTGTGATGTTATAAAATTACTGTGTGCGGTGGGCTAGGAAGCACGCCAGCTCCGCATCTTTTGTACTTGCGATGCATTGATGCTTTTTGGGAAAGGTGGGGCGAAAGCGAAATCAAAGACACCAAAACACAATATAAAATGCTAACCTATTTTTTCTAAGCGGGGCTGGGAAAAGGACGGGAGGCGGGAGGGTGCCGGAGGATTTTTTTTTAAAACGCTGCCTCTTCGCTCACGCAAGTCTGGGCTGCTGCTGTTGTCAGCGTTAACGATGTCTACCTCCTGTAGTCCCGCAAGAGGTAGGTTTAAATTTTTTTTACCCACCTAGCGTTGTACCTGCGGGGCTGATGGACAAAGAGTGCATTTTCGGCTATTGGCGTTCAGTTTTACCGTCTTCGCTCCGTATCACTTCAGGAATTTTCAGAGGGCAAATACTAGTTCCCGGTGGTCGGGAAACGGTTTCGACAAGACGGCTGCGCTGTACCGAGCGGAGTCGGAGCCCTGGCAGTTCCGCCCCGAAAGGCGCTCGCCCATCGATGGCCGGCACGGCAGCAGGCCTGCAGCTGAAGCTTGTTTAACTCCAGAAGCGTAGCGGAAAAATTGTATGAATCCTGTGCATATTTAATTCCCCCCCTCCCCCGATATAGGTGTGTTCTACTTTTAAAGTTGGGGTTGTTTTTTCCCTAAGTGAAGGGCAGCTGCTTTCTTACATCAGTACTTTTTCATAGCTGCTCTGCGGCAGAGGGATTTTTTTTTTTTTTCCTCGGGGGGGGTGGGGGTGGGAAGGCAAGTGTGGAGTTACGGACTGGGGAGAGGCCATATATTTTTATGTTCTTGCAATAGCAGAATAAAGAGAGAAAAAAAAAAAACAAACCAAACCAACCTGTTTACATACTTGTAGTGAATTCAGCTTCCATGTGTTAAAAACCTGTGTCCTTAATGTTTGTTTCATGCTGGGCCAGTGGAACTAACTTTTTTCATACAAAGCCAGACATTTATGTCTTATGTTTAAGACTTGTCTTAGTAAAAACTGCCGTAATTCTGTAAGGAGGTAGGGTTTTTTTTAATGAATACACTTTATTAAAAGATTTGAAGACGAGAACGAAAGAGACGGAAGGCTTATCTGTTCACACAAATGCCACCTCGCATTCTCTCCGTTTCCCTTCTTAGGAAATTGAAACCAAAGCCTACGAAAACTGTGGACGTCCTTTGCAGGGCAGTTTCTTACTGCCTGCTGACGCAGTAATTGTCTAATAAAACCTACTGGCGATGCGTCGTCTTTACAGCATCCCCAGGGTAGCCGTATCGCCCCGCCTTGCACAGCTACCAAATTCCAGGCCTTGAAGTAAGACGAGCCCTAAATTTGTCCCGGGAGATTAATTAGCTCAGTGTAAAGAAGGACAGCGCAGCGTTTGATGCCAAGTGAGGCCTCGGCTGTTGGGCCTACGCCTGCCAGGCACGGTGATCGGTAGGTAAATGGCGCGTTACTTCTTCGTCCTTCGGCACAGCGCTGGCTCCTAGGCTAGCGTGCCATCAGACATTTAACCCAACAAGAGAAACAGCTTTGAACGTCAAGCGCTGCACACACCGGGCTTTCAAAGCGGGAAGGTTCAGCGCCCAGAACGGCGGGGAGAGGAGCAGGGAGCTGCCAGGAGCTCTCATGCCGCTACAGCTCGACCTACGGTCCTCAAGTACTTTGCTTGGTTGGTTTTTTTTTTCCTCCCCTTGGGGAAAGGGGAGACGACAGAACCGGCCTCCCGACTTCGGCAGTGCCAGGAGGCGCTGCTGGCGGTCGACGTTCCATGGGAGGGAGCTGAAAGGTGCAGTCGCTGCCTCAGTTCGGCAGCAGCCAAATCGGAGCGTAGACTAAGCAGCTGGCAGAGGTAGAGCTGGGGAGGGACCGTCCGCGCCACCGTTTGCCGCCTGCAGTGACCGTGAGTTTAAAGTGCGTTTACAGTGTTCTCGCTGCACAACCAAAAGCCATTCCATTTGTAACGTGCTGCACTGGAATCTGGGTGCCTGCAACTACAACCAGCTACTTCCATGGATATCTCTGATGTACAAGATAAAGGAATGGTGACACAAGTCTTCATTAAAATTATTCATTTTCTCTTATTGATAAAGACTGGGAAACCTGTGTTTAAGAGGTACATATAAGAAAATAATGCAAGCTGGCACTAGTGCACAGCAATGACACAGCTGAAAAGCTGTATGAAGTTAAATACAGAAATTCCAGCTAGGTATATCTTTTTTAAGGAAAGACTTGGTCCACACTAGACATTCTTGTACAGCTTGAAAAAAAACAGGAGCTGCCTTCACCAAGGCAGCCAGACTTCCGCTGCACACCCACCCAGAACAACCCAACCATGCAGCCCACGTGAGGTGCAGGGACACACACTGGAGCCGGACCATTCCACATGCTTAAGGCTTTCCCACATCAGGCACAGTGACACAAGTGCGTACCACAGGCGTCACACCACCAAGGTTTTCCAGCAAGAAGGTACTCCTGCAGAGCAGCAGGTTCTCCTGGCATACATGAAGGCCCTGGCAGTAACACCCAGAGGGCATCAGGTTATCGCCACAGAAGGTGGGATTCTGTCACAGGAAAACAACGTTTCTCATTACTTGCAAGCTGGGTGATCTCAGGTCTTAGTTGTTCCAGGGCTACTGGCCAGAAGCAACTTTGATGCTGTTGGTGTCCAGTAAATTAACTACTGACACGATGAAGTGCAGGCCCACCTTTCATGTTAGCACATCAGCAGGAAGGGGTTTGTTGTGGCAGGGTTTTGTGGGGTGTGTGTTTTTTTTTTTTATTATAGACAGCAAGACCAAGGTGTATTTGCCCAGCAAGTTTATTACACAAGTTTGAAACCTACAAATGCCGCAACTCTTCAAGGAGGAAGCCCCGATACATACAGCACCTACTGCTCTTTGGTGAGTAGTCATGCTAGAGCTGGTAAGGCTAATCCTCCAAGTCACACAGTGTGCTAGAAGTTCAGGTGTTCAGGATGTGATTGCTACTACACATCTTCCATTACACAGAGCCCCAGTTCGTGAAGATTATACTTAATGGTTACAGCAGATGCTTTAGCAGAAGACTACAGAGACATTCCATCAGGGTCACTTTAATTCCAATATACACCATACAAAATTAAGTCAGTCTTCACCAGTTTAAGTGATGCTCAGAATGCAGAGTAGTAATGAGATTAAGTGATAAATGTTTTGCTTGCACGAGGGAGGGCAAGGACAGCATTTGCAATGAAATACAGCCCATTTATCACTGTCATCTTAAGCATTTCAGGTACAACACTTAGCTCTTCGCTATTCCAATTACACCACAAGCTAAACGAGGGCCAGCATTTCCAGTTAATTTGCTCTCATTATCTCCCCCTCTACCCAGGTCATCACGTTTTTCATGGACCTAAAAAGAGAATTGAAGATACCTTAATTCATGTTAGCGCATAACTAATCAACATTTTCTGCTACTCCCCTTAGTAGCAGCAGTGACAAGCAGTATCACTGGCTACCAGCAGGATGTGTTACACGGAAAGAACCTATTGTAACTATGCAATGCTGAATGCCAGATTGATGCTCATGCTAAAAACTGAGGACCAGACTTGTTAGACAAGACCAGTTGCCTTCAGCTGAGTTTGTTTGAACTGGAAGTCACCAAAACCCCATGTTTCAAAAAGTCATTACTAGTCCAAGAGCAAGCTTGGACTCGACATTCAAGGTCGCCCTTCCAACACGAGGCTGACCGCTGCAGCGCGGGCATGGGGCCTTGGCCGTGCCATCCCAAGGGCTACAGCACGCCTCTCCCTGCTCCGCAGCCATCAGTCCGAGCCTGTTTCACACAGGAGTACGGGGGGGTCTCGGCACACACTGGAGTCCCAAGGGGAACAAGACTGACAATGCTCACGGGTGGCCAAGTCCACCCAGCCTCTGCCTCCCTCCTTCCCAGGGAGGCCACGGCACAAGTTACACCAGCAGCTACCAGACCAGTACTAGTGAACAGTGCCCGGAAGCGCCCACTGCCATGCCTTCTGGTGACAGCGCTTGTGCCAGACTGCCAGCTCCTTCCTCAAATCAGGTTGCTTTAGTCGCTCACAGCTGGAAGAGGCAAAGTTAAACAGAGAGGAAGATCTTTGGAGGCCAGGCAGAAAATTAGATCTCGTGGCAGTGAAGTGGCATACTAATACACAGAGGACTTCCAGGCACAGCTTCAAAGAATTCCCTGCACGGAAAATCTTGCGCTACCAGTTCTGTAACAAACACTAGGGACTGGCCACGAGCATCAAAAAGTCTCCACTCCCTGGCAAGATTGCTCCAGAGTTCCTTAAAGCATCCAAGTAGGCACCAAGACACTCACCACCATGGTACGTCCAATGACGCTATGTGGTCCGCTAAGAGAAATGATGGGATCTTCTATTTCCACTTCTGCCACTCCTCCTTTAGCAGTCACATTGCCAAGGTCTCCCACGTGCCTACACAAAGATGCAGAGAAACTCAGAGAGCACTCGGTTGAATTGAAAGCTCTTCTAAGTGGTGGCCTGGACAATATGATACCCATAGTTACTCCACCATCTTAAACAGCACATGTGTCCTCATTTACCACCACCAGTCGACCTCGAACACTTCCACTATTTTAACTCCTTTAGTTCAGGGGATGATTAAAATTCAGTCCTAGGTACAACCTGACGCTGGAAGGTTAACCAACCTGGGGGAAAGGAAGGCCGTCACTCCCTAACAAGCCAAGCCAACAGTGCACGACTCTTGTAGCCAAAAATGCCTCCACACTGATGGCATCTCCCTCTGCTCAAGGAGAGTCTCTCAAATTAGGTGGAAACTTTCCCTGCACATACAAGGTTTGGTGTAAGCACTGCCACTCTTCTTGAGAGCTTTTAATGTCCATCACCAACCAGCTATTCCACAGGCAGCTGCAAGATTTAGGTTTAAATAGGATTAGGAAAAGCAGTTTGTCAAGCAATAGGTCAAAGGGGATCATTAAGTGCTAGCTAAGTTCTAATCAGTACCAGGGATGACTATGCAAGCTTGCTTGGCATTTTCCCCATACACTTGGCGTTATACCCTACGCGCACAGTTTTTATCAGAGCTAGACCTCCGCTAGGACTTCCCTTCAGAATTATGCCTCGAGCAGTTCAGTTTGAGCTTCTGGACATTCCAGTGTGTCGCTTCCTACAGGTCTGCCCCAAACAAAAGATTCACTCAAATGACAAGCTGATGATGTTCTGCAAGACTCATCTAGCCAGACTGAGAACCCTGAATACCAACTCATTTGTAAAACTCTCCATGCATGCAGGGTGACCAGCTCAGCTAGCTGAATGCTGACTACCAGCTCCTTAGACAGCATAGCGCCAGTTTCATATTTTTAACCAAGTCCTGTAAGATCAGGTCACAGGCAGTTTTCCCTTCAGGCATTTGCTTGATTTAAGCTTCCGGGAAGCTTCAGTCCAATTGTTTCAACACTACACTGATAAAGGCATGATCTAGTTCTTATACACACCTAAGGAATTCCCCAGCCCACAGCTGCCCGAGCAGGCTGGTTACACTAGAAGCAGGACTTGACAAAGCAGACCCAGCAGAAGCCACGATGTTTGTGCAATTTTGACCTTCGGCACCGGAGCAGCTGGCTGCCTGTGAAACCCGTGAGCACACCATTTCACACTGCTCTGTCATCTGGGCAGCTGGCTAGCAGCCAGCTTGCTTGGTCTGGGATGCAACCGATCACTGAAGTATGAACTTATCAGTCACGGAAGGTGCAGTTATGGGCAAACATGAGCATTCAAAAGCTAATCACCATGCCAAGTTGATCACAGTGCTAGTCCAGACCCTACCATGCAAGACCAGACTATCTGTTACACTTGCTCCTAGCTCCACTCGCTTCAGCTCTTGCTCAGCCCCCTCCCAGTCTCTGAACCCCATCAGCTCTATCATCAGGCCTCATGCATGCAAGGGTTCCCTGAAGGTAACTGGACTATGAAAACTGCTTCCAGGGGAAGCAATAGGTCTGAGCTCCCACTGAGGCACAGAGGTAGCCAGCATAAGCATCAGACCCACACAGCACACACAACCCCGGAGGACTACATACTATAGGTAGTATGGTACCTAAGCTAACAGGATAAGAACAGTCCAGCAAACCCAATAAAAAGCCACCCTGCCTGGGCACACACAGCTTTGTATTCATCTTGCAGTCCCCCCTGAAGCCTCAGTACATTCCATTGATGATCCTGATCTGCCACATGACAAGCCTGCATACAGCTCAGCAACTGACAGTTTAGGGACCCTGTTGTCAAAAGCTGGCCCTGAAACAGAAGCAACTCACCACTGCCCAATAAAGGCTTTAACGCATGCACTCCCCCTACTCATGCCCTGAGGAACCTTCACTCAGCCAGAGTCTGTATTTCCTCTTCTCCTCAAGCTATGACAAAACCAAGAATCTGTCCCACACACTACATTTTACCCATACTCTTGGAGCCAAGGTGTCTAACAAACCATTGTGCAGTTATCAGAGCCTTTGCTAAGTGACCCTAGAAGTTCACCAGGAGTTACCAGTTTTCTTCTGGTATTGTCCTAGCATTAGTCATGCAGTGGCCTCTCAAGCACAAAGTAGCACTTAGATGGCAACTGCATGGAACAGCTACCCAGTAAGAGGCTGGGCACATTAAACTCACCTTTCTGCATCATCTGGTCCGCCATGCTGCTTGCCTTCAGGATTGAAGTGAGAACCTGCACTGGTACACCCTGGAACAGAACACAGCCATCAAAAGTAGATTTTTTACAGCAGCCAGTTTAAATCTCTTGCTTATACAGTACACACCAAGGTAGTCCTCCTACAGCCAGAGGAATTGAAGTCACTAGTGATGAAATGGCTACTCTCCTGGTAGATGTTCCTGCTAATCCTTTGGAGTTAAGTAACCTACTACAGACTTACAAGTTCAAAGATTACTTGTTCTAGAACACTCTGGACTCAGTTGAAAGCTTTCTTATTTCTTAACACGAGGGTATCAAAGTATTTTGGCTAGTGCTTGATATGTCAGATCTTGAACACAAGCATAAACATGCTCAAAGTATTAAATGGGAAGCGATTCCTTAGGAAATGGCATCATTTCTTAACACAGATTTGCAGTCATGAGACCTAAGTACACCTATACTAATTGCTGCTGCAACACTAAAAGAAGCTCTTTAAAGCTGAGCAATCATATTACAACTGTAACTGAAAAGCTTGGATAGACATCTTACCATTTGTATTGTCCCCAAATTCATGGACATGGAAGCCATGATCTCCATCAGTTAAGCCACTGATTCTTCCAGTAACTTTCACTGGTCCGTTACCCTTTAATGGAAAGAACTTATTATCACCAAAATGATTGCAGCATTTAATGGCCCTGCATCGAGTGAAGCTTCCTAGTCAACAGAAAACACTAGAGGCTCCACTACAAGTTCGGCTACCAGGACACGGACCATTACCCTCCTACACTAAACTGATTCTACATGGCAATACAGCATTTCATGAATTTAGCCACCTAAAATATACTCTTTCTATTATGTATCAACAAGCCAAAGGAATGCCTTTCATCAGATTGCTTTTGAGGATGATCACATCCTTCCATCTGGAAGCACAAGTAACCCTGAAGTCACTCCTCCCCTAGGGATGCAGTATTGCCTGCATGCAGCCCCAACTTTTTTACCGAGGAGAAATGAGTTCAGAAGGGCTCCGGCCATTTAGCAGTGAAAGCTCCGTCAAGCCCTACTCCGCCAGCGGTCAACGAGCTCCGCAGGAAGGCTAAAGCTGGCTCCAGCAGGGAGCTCAGCTGCACGCCCCCGGGCAGGGCAGTAGGCCCCGTCAGTGCTCTCCGCACCGCCACACGGTGCCCGGGGCGCCCCGACGCGCCCAGCACCGGGCGGGCCCGGCCCGGCGGCAGCCGCTCTCTGCCTGACCCGGGGGCACCCAGGGGCAACACAGCAGCAGCCCCGCTCCCTCCCACCGCCGCAGGCGCACAGCAGCCGGCGGGGCCGCGGCCCAGCCCCAGGCCGCCCGGCGCGGCTCCCACCGGCCAAGGAGAGGAAGGGAAAGCAGAACCGCGCCTCCCGCCCCGCACAGTGACTCAGCGCGGCGGCCGGGCGAG
>VZTL01067106.1:14401-49196 GCA_013400535.1 Scopus umbretta | reverse complement strand
ATCTGCTTTTAGTGTCTGATGCAAAATGCATCAATTCTAATCAACAAAGTCCCATCAACTTATTCCAGCCCCTTTAGATTACTCTATTTTATATTAAAAGAAGTTAGTGTTTGATGTGACATATTTCTCTTCCCTGAGCTCCTGGTGAGATGCCACTGAAGCTTTATGCATTCATCCCATTGAACATTTTCCAATGCTCTTTAACCCCTTTTGCACATTTCTGCCTAGTGTTATACTTATCACTTACTTCCACTGTCAGGCTTGCACTGAGTCTCATGGCATGTTCAAACCCATCATTAAATGCACTAAAGTGAGAGGTGAGGACCCATTTACAAGTATAAATAGCAACAGTTGTTTGTTGTTGGGTTTTTTTGCCCCCCCCAGAAGTAGTCAAGAAAAATCACTTTTGGATGAATACTGCAGTGACAAAGAACACACACTTGTGTCATCAGATAGCTTCTTCACCTCAAATATTAGCCATGTCTACAGCAGAACACGAACCAAACCATTTGGAGGTTCAAAAGCACTGAATTTGAATGTTTTTTCCATTTTCCCATTTGGAATGGGTAAGATTACTCCTGGCTTGTAGAGTGCGAGAAAGTTCCTTCTCAAAGTTTTTCCAAAAAAGAATAGGAGCAAAAAGTACCTTCACTCAAAAATACCTGTTTCCAGAACATTACAGGAATAGTTTGTAGAAGCTGTGAAAAACTGGGTGAGCATTAACTCACCTACAAGCAGAATCAAATTCTGGGTTTTCTGAAATGAGTCCATCCTCAATCATTAGCACAATTGGTTTTTGCCCAGTGAGTTGTTCTACACTTTCAGTAACCAGCTCTACACGTGCTTGAAAATACAATCCTGAAAGTTCCAGAAACTTAAAAGCAAGTAGGAAGAAGTGACATTCCATATTTTAGCTAGTAGACAAGTATGAGTTGCCTGAATGTTAGGATGAAAAACCACCATTACACCACTTAGAAATAATATTTATCTACTGAAGTTGTGTCTGCTGCAACAAAGTCATCACTTTTGAGCAGTTTAAAAAAGGCACTAAATTAGAGTGGAAATGCTTAAACACACAGCTTTATCTGCAAGGAATTTGCATGACCGTTTTTCTCTTTTATCAGGAGCTGGCAGACAAGGAATTAACATGGCTTTATGGTCCTGGCATAGAGTGGATTGTGGCCAATGTGACCATTTGAGGCTTGATCCAAACACTTACAAACTTTTGCCATTTACTGACTCCATTCAGTATACTCAGACATTTTTATCTGGTCTTGTAAGAGTGGTCTCATAAGCTCTGGTCCCAGTAGGACTGGTTTGTTTTTGTGACCTAAACTCTATGAAGAGCCAGCCAAGTGCCAATGCTTTGGATGTGGGGAAATATTTTATTGCAGGATTGGCATCACTACCTACTCCACCCTCTTCACAGTGCTCAGAGTACAGGGCAAAGCCAGGGCAAAATGAGGTAGAAAATGCTGTTTCTAGGCAAGTATCACTAGGAGTACTAGAGGGCACCCAGACCTCACTTCCATAGCCCAAAGCCAATACAAAGCTCTATGGTAGATAGAGGACACTGACTTGTAAAGCAAAATTTCTGAGGTCTGTTCATGGTCTGACACCTACCTTGTGATCTAGGACAAATTATCATTTCTCCCTCTGCCTCAAAAAGTTTTTTATCTATTTCAATACAGAAGCTTTGGATAAGCCAAGGACAGGGAGGGGTGGATCCAGCTCATGGTTTATTCATACGATCCAGAGGTACAAGATTCCTCCCACATTGTGACTGACAAAACATCAGTAAGAGGTATTAGTGTTGCTTTCCAGTTATGCCTGAAAAGCCCAATATCAGCAAGAAAGCAATACTCATCTCCTGCTTTAGGTGATAAACTTCCCAGGTAACAAATACTCCTCTCAACATGTGTCATTCCCTGTGCATCACAGAGTTCTGATATTAACTTGGCTTTCTGGGGACTACAGTGAAGAGCAAGAACAGCCCCAGAACTCCTCTAATTTGTGCTAGCAACCAAACTACCTCATCTCCTACTGCCTCTTCTGTGAGAAGTCTGACATAAGGACACCATAACCCAGAGGGCAGAGACCCTTTTATTCAACACACACAGAAAACGTCTTCTGCCTTTACTTTTTCTATCTGTTCACATTTTTCTGTCACTGCTATTAAGCAACTGTTTCTTGTCTGGGGATAGTTGAAAGATCCAGTCTGCTGCAAAAGCATCCTGCCTAACTAGGCTTTATTCCCTCAAAGCGCATAGTCATTAGCTGGGAACTAGCAAAGGCCCTTGCTCCCCTAACTCTCAAACCCTACAGCTGACCCCTTGGAGAAAGCTGCCCAAAGGGGAAGAAGTCTTTCCCGCTGAGACAAGCAGAAACCAGAGCAGACAGCTGGCCAAGGAGACAGATACATACTACACAATATTTTAAGTAAGGGAATTCTCCTTAGCACTAACTCATAACACTTAGAAGGCAGCAGGAGGCTGGTTTGCAATGTCAGGCTCCCATCTCTCCTTCCATGCTTTGGTGACGAGTCAGCAGTCTGATTTTTAGTCAACACAGCTGAAGTGTTTCTTCTTTGCTGCCCCCATGATGCTCTAGAGTCAGCTGCTCTGGGATGAGGCAACAGCTTCATCCTACAGCTGGAGAAGGAAGAAGTCACATATCATCAGCTTCAGTTAGTGGCATTCCCAACAGGCAGGTTTGGCCATGCCTCAAGGAGGACTGCTTTGATAGCACAGCTCCTGGGGCACAGGCTATGCACACAAGCGTAGATGGGCAGAGGGCCATAGGGAGCAGTGCTCAACGATCCTTGACGGCAGAGGTTTCCAGCCTGAAGGTTTCTCACTTCAGGTGACTGTCCTTTTTGTTCGTCTTTGTGGCCTCCCCCATAGCTTCCATTTAGGCAGACTTGGCTAAAAAAGGTCACTCCCATGGGACTTCCTACCTTCATAACCTCATGCCATTGTTTCCTTCTGTAGATGTTTTCTTCACAGACTCCATTCAACATTTAAATACATCCCCAGCTTCAGCCACAGAGGAGCGCAACCGAAAGGCTAGCTCATATCCGTAGCGTTGTCACTCAGTACTTTGAGGAGTGCTTGAGCTAGTCTCCACACTGCCTTCCCTAGCACAGCGGGTCCCCCAGCCCACTCCTACAGTAAGCAAACAATTCTCTCTGTACTTCACTTTATCCCTGTAATTTTCGCAGTCACTTAATTCTCCATTGCAGTTTGGAAAGGTAGCCTGAGGACAGCTAAATATGTGAGAATAAGCTTTAAAGATTCAAATCAGTATGTCACCTTTTCAGGTATGGACCAGAGGATCCTCGAAGCGAGCAGACTACAGCTCCTCTTTGTCACCAACTTCTAATGAGGTTCTGTGAACTACTCCCAGCATCAGGGTATCACAGTCATTGATTACACAGGAATTAATTCATGACAGTCACATTCTTGGAGGTATAAATTTAAAACAGGGTTTGCCATTTCCCCCACACTGCCATTCAGAGTTTCCTTCCATATGTTGGACATACTCAGAACTCCCAATTAGAGACACAGGAACTGATATTTCAGTTTTACTGAAAACCTCCAAGTCAGTTTTCATCCCAAATTAGAGAAGTTTCATGTTTCAACAATTAAATTACCATCTCAGGAAAATGTCTGCTGGAGTCAAAAAAAATCATTCTATTTCACTAAAATTGGGAAGACTTGTCCAAATGGTGTTTTGAAGTATGATAATACTATAACTGAACATATTTTCAGCGAAAGCATTATTCTGAAAGGAAATCCTTCATCTTCATTTGCTTATATGACAGAGCTACACCAACGCCAGCATTTTACCATAAATGTTTTGAATTTGTTAAAACAAATTTTCTTTGTGTGGAAACTTTCTGTCAGAAGGCATCCTACCACATCTGCTCTCAAGTCCTGCCTGCCTGCCTCCCTAGCTGTCATCACAAGTCTCTGTTGAGCAATGCACCCTGTGAAGAGGAGTCAGTCGATTACAGACATGACTACTAGTGATCAGCATCTTCGTACTGCTAAGAGAGCATTGTTTACATATCAACAAATGCTCAGCAATACATACCTTATATTTCTTAAAACTGACCCCAGCTTCTTGTCCTTGCCTATTGCTTCAGCCCCATTTTTGCATGGTTTCCCCACCTCATAATGATCTTAGATCAACAAATAAAGAAAAAAAACCTTAAGATTGTAAACACATAATTTATAAAGCTTCCAATCTCAGTTTCTACTAGCTGTACTTCAGGGTGGTAATTATCTGGGCAACACCACTGAAGCCACCAATTTGCTGCCCTGGAGGTTTCAGCCAGATGAGGAATACTCTGTGTATCCATGATCATATTTCCACCCAGCCTTTTGAGAGAGCTACTTAACATTTAATAAATAGTTGAGTTTTTGTAACTTAGTACTAGAACCAGCAAAAGGCTCACCCATATAAGCAGTTCCCACTTAGTAAACCATTGGCACTATGCACATGAATAATAACAGCTCCTGTAACTGATGCTCTTCCACACGGAACCAGGGAATCGACGGTAAAATGTATTTGCATGAGAGCAGGCACAAAACCCATACCCTGGGACAAGTCCTGAAAAGAACTATGTTCAAAGAAGTTATGGTAGATACCACTGTTCTACTCCCCTGTATTTACAGAGAATGAAATGCTTCCAAGAGGTAGATTTCACGAACACGCACCAAAGAAATTAATTGCTCTGGTAACTTTCCAGTGAGTGGAATTTGTTATGTTTGTTCAAAAGTAGCAATCCAGTGGATAAAACATAGCCTTGATATTTTACTTGCATAATCAGCAAATAAGCCAGAAAGAATGTCAAAGCAAAAAACCAAAGGGTTGGCCAGGAAAAAAGGAAATACACAGATTTAGTGACAGTAATGTTAAGATTGGGATAATCCAAAAAATGGAGGGAAAATGAGGAATATTGGGCCACAGTCTCCAGCTTTTTCTGCCTGTGCTTTTGACCTGGTGCAAGGATGATGGATTTCAGCCACTGTTTGGAAAATGATATCCACTGTATGGGTGTAAAGCCCGAGGCAGCAGTAGAGAGAGGGGACAATATGGTGGATCACAATGGTCCAATCTCCCAATTACCTACTGGTAGGAAGATTTTACAGTTTGCCATTACTGCAGAAACGGTGCAAGCTCTAATTCTGTCTGTTATTCTAGCCAACTACTGTCTGCACTCAAGATACTCTAAACTGACTCTTAACACAGACTGGACTCTCAGCTAGTTAAAAAAAGGATAGTACTTAATTATATCAAGCTTGTAACCTCCCAAAGCTGTGAGCTGAGTGCTGCTTTAGATAGCATAAAGCTGATAACCCATCACCACCATCCTAGCAGCAGGTCAGAGGATACATTTTACCACAGAGGAGAACTGCAGGGTGATGTCCAAAGGCACTGGTGGTTGCAGCTGAGTAAAGTGCAAGAATTTGGATTTATATGTGCTGTAATAAAAGTACAATACAATATTTCAGTTTAAATAGATGAAACTCAACATGACAATGGTTCACACTTCACTTCTTGAGCCCTCAACAGCCAGCCTTGCCAGAGCTGGAGAAGCCAGGAGCAAGGCAGGAGCAGGCTAAAAGTCTCCAGGAGGGATCCTACACCTTTGTAGTAGACAGGAGGTTTCCAAGTTAGTGTTTTAGGTTGGACTACAGCACTTCCCCAAAATCTGTTAATTCTGGGGTAAACTTCCCATGAGCTTATACGACCACAACCATAGGCAAATATAGCACCAGAAAACAGTCATTAGTTTGGATAAGACTTTTCACCACAGCTCCTTGTTCAGATACTCCAGATGGAGATTATCCACTTCATCCCACACTGGAAACATGCCTTGTAGGCTCACAACATACCTTAGAGGAGCAATGCTGTTCTTTCACTGGGAGAAGTGGGATGGACAAGGGGTGGGAGCACCAGGTGCATGGGGAAAGGATACATTGCCTTTGCACTCTTCTCTCACACTTAAAGGGGAGTAGCTGTTTCTGACAATTGGCCAACCACCATTTGTTTTGAAGGCATCAGCAAAAGCCTAAGGAACAGGCTTGCCTCAAATGAACATCTGCTTCTAACAAAAGCCGAAAGAAGCTGGCTGACAGACATCCAAGCACCCTCAAGACCAAAGTAGTACCTGGCTTTTAAAAACTGGCACACAGAAGAAAATACATTTAGTAAGGAACACTAAGCACCAGAAAACCTTCCTGCTTTCCTTGGTTGTAAAACTGACTAAACAAAGAGAGGAACTTTAAGGGTTTGGGGGAATTAGTAGCACCAGCATTATCTACATTTTTAAGAGATTATTCACAAGTATTGTGTCCCCAGACCATCTTCTATTTAAGTTTAACATATACTCTTCCCAAATCAGATTGTTGTTAACAACAGGAATAAGAAATAATTGTGTTTTACATTAATACCTTATTCTGCCTGTTCCCCAGGGACTAGGAGTGCAAGAAATGGGTGGGTCTGTGCAGGGAAGACAGCAGCTATGAAAAGATTCCTCTAACCCTTAACTGCTTGCAGCTGCTATCTGTGCCATACTCCATAAACAAGCCAGGCTTTATCTCAGGCTGTGTTTCTGTGCATTGCTCAGCAAAGAGGGAAATACCACCCTGTCTAGACCTCCTTACAAAAGCACTTTCAGTGTTTTCTGCAGAAATATTAACACTTCCCCAAATAAGAAAACAAGACTTTTACCATTTTCACATGAAAACAAAGAATTGACTTTAAAATTAAAAAACCCACTAGAATTGGGATAATTGACAAAATACAATAAACACCTATTTACACCCTACACATTTTCTTCATAAAAGAAATTTGTTTCCTTATCATAAAGGCCACAAAACTGAAGCAAAGTTTATTTTTAGGACAAAAGTAGATATTATTTTTCTTCTGTTTGCTAATAGGAAGCTTTCAAATACCGCCTGAAGTGCGCAGAGAAAACTACTCCATTACTTTGTCCAGGGAAAAAGCAAGAAAAAAAAACAGTATTTGTGTTGCTATTTCTCAAGAGCATCATGGGCAATGTCTCAGGTGAATCAGTATCTCTTCATCATCGTCAATCATTCACTGTCTATTTGCTCATTTTCCACACACACAAAGAGATGCCGTCTTTAAGCTTCTGTACTCAAATAGCCTCAATTTCTCCACATGACTATATGGAGAGCTATTTCAGAATACTTACCTTCCTACTCTTTTTGCACATCAGCACTAAGAATAGTTGTCTTACCTGTAAAACTCGGTGAATCAGACTGAAAAAAAACCAAAACATAAAGAATACCCACAACTTGGTAAATGAAAGACATTACCTGTTGTACACATTGAGGCTGTTCTCTCCACTCAGTCACAGAGCTGCAGCAGACCACTTGCTGGCATTAAATGTAAGTTCATGCACAGGAAAGCACAATGCCAAAAGAGAGCACACAAAAACCCCATGTTAAGTCATTCTCATGCCTGGTCTTTCATGGGGTTTTCTACCCAGTCTCACACTTCAGAGCTACTCAAAGCAAGCAGGGACAAAAGGAATGCAAGGGTTTACTCCAGTATCCATTGGTTAGTAGGAGCAGAAAGCACAAGCACCACTGAAAGCATCAAGAGGTTGACTATTCCTCATTTTAAACATCCTCCTGTGCAAAAGGGAGATTTAAAGCATCAGCTCAACTGTCCATAAGGCTTTTTATCTTTTAAGGGTAGTGGGGCACAATAAGAATGGAGCAAAGTTTTCAGCATCTAGAAACCCCCCTTCACACGCCAACACAGCACCCTTCTAACAGCAGATTCTTCTTCAGAAAAGGACAGTCCTATATAACAGATTTCCCCACTTTTGAGGTTGGAGGAATCTTCAGGCAAAGCTGGGTCAAGCAACAGAAAGTCAAGTAGAAGGAACAACATAGCATAACCCAGGAATACCTCTTCCAAGCAGCAGAACCAATACCCACTACAAGCTTTGTACCTTCAGGGAGACCTAGCAGAAACTCTCCCTTACAAAGCACCACACAAAGAACTTCTGCTCCATTTAAAGGGGTACAGGCAGCAATCACTTGGTGCGTACCACAGAACCCCCCTGCAGTCCTCTCCTTCCCTCCCCTCCAGTAATGAGCTTGCTCTGCTAAGTAGCATCGGATTTCTCCTGCAGCTGGTTACAAATGCCAGGCTTCTGGCTGATAGGAACCAAGGTTACTTTTTTCCCCATCCTTTTCAAACAACTAAAAAGATCCTGTAAATTCAAAGCTTAATTTGGTTCAAATTTTGCTCAGTATGTGCTAAAATTATGTATTCCAGAGGAAAGGAGTCAGTCCCTCTTGCACTGCCTTCCCTTCGGCTGTGCTCCCTAAGCCCCCTGCCATGCACAGAACCCTGCCTCACTGCTGCACAGAGGTTTGTCCACCTAAATTGTATAATACGGGCTTGAGAAAAATTGACATTTTCCATCGAAACTCTGCTTTCAGCAGAAATTTCCAGCCAGTTTTCCTTTACCCTGAATATATTTGAGGCAAATAATCATAACAGGAAGGGGCTTTCAGTTTCAAAATACGCCCCTTGTCCAATTGAACAATTATGTTTACCAAGCCATTCTATTTTATTTAATCCAATTTATTTATTTCTAATCCAAGCCTTTAGAAATGTCAGCGGTTCTCCTATTCTACTACAAGCCATTTTTAATCTGATTTTAATTATTAGTCATTTATGGGAAGGGTGTGACCAAATTAAATTGTAATTTGTGAACTGACATCCCTCATTTACAAAAGAAAACATACAGCCAGATTTTTCACTATCCCCTCACTAAGAAAACCTGGAAAAGAGAAATCCACCACTAAAATGTACAACAAACAGCTTTGTTTGTTCTCCTGCATACTTCTAACCATCACTCTCTAAGCAGCATATCCTGCTCCCAGGGCGGTGAATGGCAATACTCACCCTGGTTCAGTGGAGCAGAGGGTGATTACATGGCTGGAAAGGAGCGGTGGATGATATTTCCAGGTTACTGGTCCAGGAGCATCCCACATCATCTGCTACACAAATGTGTCCAGATGTGGGGTGGCAGCCTCCTACTCAAGGGCAGTCACATCTTACACAAAGACAGCTCCCAGGCAGGGCAGTGTATGGCACAAGATTCACCTGGTGCAGGGCAAAATGACTACATAGAATCATAGAATCATTTAGGTTGGAAAAGATCTTTAAGATCATAAAGTCCAACTGTAAACCTAACACTGCCAAGTCCACCACTTCAGCATCAATTAAATTATGCTGATTTACAGAAGCTGATGCTTTGTGTCTAATGAAGTTGCACAGACAAGTTTTCTCAGTCAGCATTTTTCTTCACAGTCACCAAGAGCTTGCATGTGTCCTCTCCACCCTGTCCTCCCTGTTTTGGTTGGAGGGTATATTATTTTAGTAATACCCCCCACAACTCTATGGAAGAGAGTTGAAGTTTGTCTTGGAAAAAGGCATTTACTCTCAGTTATAATTAAAACATCAGAGGCCCTGGTCAGACAAAGAGACACTCTGGGACCTCATTTGTCACATTTCTCACAGACAGTCCTTGCCAGCAAAATAGANCACCAGGCAGCTTTCCAGCCACTCTTCCCCAAGCCTGTAGGGTTGCATGGGGTTGTTGTGACCCAAGTGCAGGACCCGGTAGTTGGCCTTGTTGAACCTCAACGGGCCTCGGCCCATCAATCCAGCCTGTCCAGATCCCTTTGTAGAGCCTTCCTACCCTCAAGAAGACCAATACTCCCACCCAACTTTTTTCTCTGCAAACTTACTGAGGGTGCACTTGATCCCCTCATCCAGATCATTGATAAAGGTATTAAACAGGACCAGAGCCATTACTGAACCCTGGGGAACACCACTTGTGACTGGCCACCAACTGGATTTAACTCCGTCCACCACAACTCTTTGGGCCTGGCATTCAGCCAGTTTTTTACCCAGAGAAGACTATGCCTGTCCAAGCCATGAGCAGCCAGTTTCTCCAGGAGAACGCTGTGGGAAACGGTGTCAAAGGCTTTACTAAAGTCTAGATAGACAATGTCCACAGCCTTTCCCTCATCCACTAAGTGGGTCACCTTGTCATAGAAGGATATCAGGTTAGTCAAGCTGGACCTGCCTTTCATAAACCCATGATGACTGGGCCTGATCACCTGCCTAAACAGAATGCCTACAGAAAACCATGTTACCATTTCTTGACATTTTTTATGGGTCTTTCAACATTTGGTTATTTTCCTTAATGCCCCAGCATGTGCATAACATGGTAAAATACTGATCCTGTTGTTAAATTCCTGTTCCTGTTACCCCGCTTATCCTAAGATAAAACTTGAGTCTAATGCAAAAACATCATCTAAAAACACCTGTTAAGGGGGAAGAACGGGATTTATTGTGTACAAAAACCTATCATAGCTAAGCCAGCTTCACGGTCTGAGGGTACCTGATTCAGGAGTCGTTTGGCTGAGAGGCACAACTCTTTGAACTGTCTTTAGGGCCTTTCTCCCTATCTCATTTCTAGTTTTCAGTTTATGGGCCTTGTTTAAATTTTCAGGATAAAAAAGAGAGATTTGGGTAGGAAACACTTGTGGGAAGCTTCCAGGTCTCTTTTTTTCCCTCTGAACCTTGAAAAGCTTAGTTTTATATCCACAGTGAACAAGGGAACAAATCATGAATGGAGAGTTGTTGTAACAGCAGGATGTTTTTACCGCAGACTCTTGCCACCTGCAAAAGCCAAATCCTATGCGTCCCCATCTCTTTTTCAGCAGAAATAACAGACTCAGCTATTTGATTTTCAGGACTCTGGCATAAGAAAGTGGGAAGCAAGACCATGATCTTTCTTTGGCACCTCCAGCAGTCTTCTGCCCTTGGCAACTTTGGCTGCACCCAGAACTAGATCTGGTGGAACTTGTTGGCCTCAATTTCCCTCAAGCTGTCCAAGTCTTCTAGTTACAGGGCATCAGATGCCTGCAAGTCAGATTGCATGCATCAGCTCAATTCTTCAGCCTTATTTCTGCTTGTCTTTCAACAGATTGACACAGAGCAGAAAAAAAGAGGATTCTCAACACTGGACTGCATTGTCAGTAGTAGTTAACTTACCCTTTGATGATTGGATAGCTTGCAAGCATCTTCAAAGGGTGTTCCACAATAAGCCAGCATAAGTCATAGCGTGAGACTCACAGGCCAATATGGGTTGGAAGGGACTTCTGGAGGTCATTTGGTGCAACCTGCCTCCTCTCCAGAGGAGGGGACAGCTTTGATCAGGCTGTTCAAGGCCTCATCTAGGCGAGTTTTTAATATCTCTAAGGCCACTTGAGCTACTTCAGGAAGCACAAAGAGACCTCAGAGTTAATCCAGGGAGGCAGCAGATAAGTCAGTTAATGGGAAGGTACAGGGAAATGAAGTGTATATACGGAAGTGTATTTTTTTCTATCAATCCTACCCAGCATAATGGCCATGAAATTGTTTCCTGAGGGTTCATAGATTCATGGAGTTCCTGTGGCACATCACCTTTGGGCCTCCATACCATTATAATCCAAGATTCTCCAAAGACCTCTGCTGTGCCGTCAACACCTTTAATTTTAGCATTAATCTCAATTTATCTGACATTTTTCTTAACAGCTCAGCTTCTAAAGACATAGAGCTGTAGAACAATGTCTACTTTCATGGTAAAAAAAACCCGGCTAGATTGTAGAGGAAAGTAGAACAGAGAACCTTACAAATTCAAAGGCCACAAGTCAAAAGCAGCCCCAATTAATTTTACTAGTTCAACACACAGTGAAAGCTGGTTTGCTACCGAGCCACACCGGATGTGTGGATTCTCAATCATATCCCCATTAGTGGAGCTTTCATAACATCTCTCCTGGGCACATTCAGACCTACTCACTCCTGAACTCACACTTCAATCTTTCCTTTCAGGCACAAGATCTCTCTCTCCCCTACTCAAAAATATATTGCTGACACTCAGAGAAACAAAACTATCTTTGACATTTCTACCCTTCTGGTGAATTTGGTTGACATTAGTCAGTGGGTTCAGAAGTTGAGGGGAGAGGAGTATGACTGTGTAAGGAAACACAGCGTAGGCAACACAGCTAAAATGATCTCACAATTTGTAAACCAATCTCATCTTTCTCAGGGATATGACTCCCTCTTTAAATGCCTGTCCTTGCAAGGTAGAAAGACTCAAAGCAAGGCTAAAGCTGAGCGCTGCATTTATCACAAGGAGGCTCAAACATGAAATGTGTTATGTTTTAGTATTATAGTATGGGTATATAAACAGATAATATCATGTTTTATCCTAGGAAGCGGGAGGCATGGAAAACAGCTGCTGAGAGCATGACCACTTATTTAAAACATTAAGTACAGACATACTATAAAAACAGAACACTACATGTATTATTGAATTAAAAAATAAATATTGCAATGATTTATATACTGGTTTCCTGTTGCTGAAGAGACACTTGTGACTAGCTTTCCAAGGAAGCACCATTTCACAAGCAGCTATCTAATTCTAGCTGGTGTGTCATGTTTTAAAACAATACTTTTTTTTTCAGAGCATGGGGCTCACCACCCATTTGTTGCAAAAAAATTCCCTATAAATCTTTCCCCCTTTTTTCTTTCTGCCACCAATTCTGCCCTTTGTGTCCGAATGATGTTTCTCTACAACAAATCATAAACCCAGTCTTTTCTCTGATCACCTTGCTCTTTTTCTAACAAAACCCTACTTGCTT
The DNA here is from genome assembly GCA_013400535.1 of Scopus umbretta. Lineage (NCBI taxonomy): Eukaryota > Metazoa > Chordata > Aves > Pelecaniformes > Scopidae > Scopus > Scopus umbretta. The sequence goes on along the minus strand of VZTL01067106.1, from coordinate 36,441 downwards.
CTACTAATCATCAGCTACCTAATTAAGCACTCTGTTCAATGTCCTGTGGTTGGAAAGCAAGATATTATTGCCTGGGTTTTCTTCCAGCAATTTTGCCCACCTTCACCTGTGGCAAGTGTTTAGCATTTGTACTTATTTTGACCCTGCCTTTTGAAATTATTTCTGCCTTGTAAAAGACAAATTCCCAAATCCTTGCTCTCAGAAATTTGTTAGTATCCCAAATCCATGAACAGAACTATCTCTTGCTGCAAGAAATGGGAGTAAATCTCCCTCATTTTAGTTTTATGTTTCTAACCATTCATTCAGTGTTTAATCCAATTAAGAGTCACTCTCTGGATTTTAAAGATCTCCAATGTACTAATCTCATCCTACCACTCTGATCTCATGTGAAGTTGGTCCCTGAGAGACTCATCTTATTACTTTCATTAGTACTTCTGCTCTGCCTAATTCACCCCAGTGGAGGATTGTTACTTCATTTGTGTGGGTCCATCTCTTTGGGATTCTTTCTGCTGTTAGTGAATCACTTCCTCTACAACAAACTCTTTTTTTTAAATTAGGCTATGTAAGAACTGATGGTAAAGCATTTTACAACATGCTCTTAAGAAAACCCACAGGGGAAAAAATGTTGTTTGACAGTATTTCTGAATGTGCGTTGCTTGTGAGCTATTCAGCAAGGGCTCCATTTTAAAATCATGTTAATGAAACTGCCCAACTTCATAAAGCCAGTTTTTGAGGAATTAAGTAGATGTTTGGTGATCAAGACCTGCTGAATGTATTCCAGCCTTAGAATAGTGAGTAGGCTGTGTAAATGACCTCTGAACTGCCAAATTACATGGCATTGTTTTTACTGAATGATTAAAACACTCCAACACCCACAAAGAACTTCCAAAACAGCTGAACAAATGCTTCCAGAGGGTGTCACACTTTTTCCTTTCCATATTTAAGACATGCTCTTTTCCATGAACTTTTGAAAATAAAAATGGTTGGACAGATGTTTGCAGAAAACAAAGAAAAGGGGTCACAAAACCCATCAAAGCAAAATCAGGCCTGTTTTGAGCTGGAGAAATGGCTCACGGTTTCTCTTAAAAAATAAACACAGATTCATCCATCTTTATCACCAAGTCACAACCCACGTTCATTGTACACTGTCTTCCAAGCAGAGTGAAGACTGACGTAGTAACCGTGCAACACTGAGCCATCACCCAGAGAAGAGTACAGAGAAAAGAACACTAGAATAGAAAGGCCAGAAATCCTTCTAAAAACAAAGCATATCATTAAAGGAGAAAAAAAGTTCCATTAAACATACATTCTGTAATATCTGATGTTCACTTTTATCTTATGCTAGCACCATGAGGCTTAAAATGATGATCAGGAACTCTAATGCATGATGTTTTCTAAAACAAACTATAAGAGAGTCCTTCTCTTGAAGTATTTAATGCTTCAGCATGGAAGGCAAGAGTCAGAGGAAAAGAAAATCAAAGCACCAAAGAGTTGTAGCAGAGGGAATGGGAACAGCACACTGATTCCCCTGACACCAGTTAAATGTTCAGTGTAACAACTCCCTAGTCTTTTATTTTCCTGAGGGAAGAATAGATCTCTGTCATTTAAGAAATGTTCATAATTTAAAACTATTTTTACTACAAAGTCTGAAGTGCCATTTTGTAAAACCGTCAGCCCAGTCTCTCACCAGTGATGTCTCCGTATCAGCAAGGTCAGTAAGAAAGGTAGCAGGAAAGAAGTAAGGAGAGGCTATCCCAGTGCACAGGAGTGGCCTGCTAAAGCTGCATTCCTGTGGTCACAGGGGCTAAGGTCTTCCAAAATGATCAGGTCCACAGATCAGGACAAGATTGCTAGCTGATCTATCCTGAGATGGGAATCAGTGTCACGATGAAATGACCTTGGTCATGCCACAACACAGCTGCAGTTCTCAGCTGTCTTTCATCACCATTTACAAGCTGACATTACCATACCTGCGTGTTACTGGAAACACTGCATTCATGCAGCACTCAAAACAGGGCTACGGAGGAGAGTGAGGACATTTCAGAAAAAATAAATCAAGTTTCGAGTCACTCCAGGACACGATATATACCTCAACATAGGATACAAAAATGGTCCTCTTCCCTATCCCAACCAGAGGATATAAATAATCAACTGTTGCAGCACTGCATCATGTTGTTGTGGTACGTGTTAGGCAGTAAGACACCTGTGTAAAAGGAACCTTTCAAAGTAATGACACCAGCTTTCACTGGGGTCAGTCTTGGGGTTGAACAAAGATCACTTCAGAGAAGGCAGGTCCCGGCTGAAAATAAGTAAAATTAATTCATACAGTGTCAGTCATCTCCATCAACACCAATTGGCACCACCAGAATAGATCTGTGAAAGTGAACTGGCACCAGTTGAACATCTTGATGCTAAATACCTGACTTCGAAGAAATAGAAGTGAGGGGAATTTTGGTATTCACATGCCAAGCATGAAAATAACCCCTCTTTGTACCTATACGCAGCAACAATGCCCCACTCTAACCAGGGCCAACACTGAGTTGTGTCAACATATGACTCAGAAGAGGAGGAGAGGTGGAAAAACAGGCCAAAGAAAGGCAAGACTGCTGGAAGAAAAGCAAACAAAAAACAGCAGTCAAAGCAGCTGTGTTCTGGAGGGAGAATGCGCAACTCGGAAATATGTTAAATTAAGGGGAAAGTCACCTTTCATACTTCCTAATACTTATAACAAGCCCGTCTCACATTCTCAGAGTGAGCAGGGGAATGAAAGACATACTTTGGGATAATTAAGCAAACACGGGATGATTAAGAAGGTAAAGTTGTTCTCCCTTCAATCCAAACCACCATTACCACCGCCCCAGCTCAGAGCACATTCCATCCTTATTTTTCAAATCAGCCCACTCCTGAACTGCCAGCTGCTTCCCTAAGTGGGGAATAGAGCAGGTTCTGCAAGCAAGTCAGACAGAAGTCCAACCATATACGAAATACATCAGGAGCTCATAAACCCCATACAGGTATTTACAATAAAATGTTTCTAGGGAAGCAACCCCATCCTACCTGTTACAACTACTATTTAGTAGAGCAGGGCAAAAAATCCCAGAGGATCTCATGTTTGTGTCACTCCAAAGATGCTGAAAAAGTAGAGGAAAGAGGGAGTTGCTTTTATCTGGTGACTTCCCCAAGACTGTAACACAGAAGAAGCATTTAACAGACATCAGGGACATACCTGCGCAGAAAGGTAAAGTTAGCCCTAACTCATCGGAATTCCTTGCACGTTAGTGAGGTTTAGTACAGACCTGTGTTTGAGCTAATAAGACAGCAATCTGACTTTCCGATCACAGGAGACTCACATCCAAGGCATTTCAAAGTCCTGCAATTTCAGCAACTTATTTTAATTCCAAATTAAACAGAAATATTATTTTCAAGATTCTGAACAAACCAGAAGTAATCTGACCCATGTTTCACTTCTATATCAGCTTTTAAAAGAAAACTTTCTTTAAAATTTTGAAATTAGTATAGATTTTTTAAATAAAATTTTCTGCATTTTTGAGGGTATTTGATATTATCATAAATCCTGGTTCTGGTTCTTTATCAATTTTGTGGATATTTTATTTACATTTCCAAAGTTTTGGCTTTGAGGAAAAATGTTCCATCGGGGCATTTGAGTCCCACAGATTCTCACCATGAAGGGCACTCAACACCCAAGTGCACTTGGATCATGAAAGAATTAAAAGAATCATAGAATCATTAAGGTTGGGAAAGACCTCCGAGATCATCTAGTCCAACCATCAACCCAACACCACCATGCCTACTAAACCATGTCTTGAAGTGCCACATCTACACGTTTTTTGAACCCCTCCAGGGACGGTGACTCCACCACCTCCCTGGGCAGCCTGTTCCAATGCTTCACCACTCTTTCAGTAAAGAATTATTTCCTAATATCCAGTCTAAAAATAATAGCTATAAAGTTAAAGAAAAATAAAGAAACAGATTCCAAAGAGAAATACAAGCCATTGCACAGCACTTTGGATGACTGTCGCCTAGTGATGAGGACATAGGATAAAGTCTACTAAGGAGGTAGAAAGTCTCAATGGAAAGGCATTCTCCTGGTTCTCACAGGAGGCATCACTCTACAGCATTGACTGTATCTCATCATTAAAAACCCCATCACACTTGCCACGAGTAGGAGTGATAGCCCACAGCCCTGGCTCAGTTTCAAATGGGATTTCGCCTGGTTATAATTTCACTTGTGGTTTCAACCAGGAACGTTGCTGTTTTCCTCTTGTTCTCGTAAATGCTGTTATGCACGGGTGGAGAGTGGATATGCTGCTTCATTCCTCCCAATCATGGCTACTTTCTCCTGAGTAATTATTTCCCTTGAATAAGTATTTCCACTGAATAATTATTCTAGTGAATAATTAAAAGCACTTCAGGATCTTATAGGATGGATCTGTTTTTGAACAAAATATATTGTGGAGAACATCTCCCATCCCAACTGTGGAACAGCTGCAATAGCTGTACCACTGGTCTCTCTCCTGAACCCTTACTTTCGAACCTGTTTCAGAGTTGCCTATGGTAAAAGTAAAGCTCTGTAACAGACATCTTATGAATAGCTAGGTCCTTGGCACAAGTCTTTCCAAGGATTTCCACCCACGCTGTGTCAGGGAGAGTGGCTCCTCTGGAATCAATTAAATTATACCAACTGCACCAGCTAAAGATCTACTTGGGTTATTCTGATTCCTTCATCTCACCCCAGCTCTGCAGCAAGAGCTCATGGCTCCACAAATGTCCTTCACCACACTCTCCACAAAGTATGTCTCTCTGACTGTTTTGCCCTGCTTTGTCTACACAACATGCTGGCTGTTGTAATATCAAGGTATTTGTATTACCAGGAAAAGTCTTGGGTGTGAAAGGAAATTTTCATTTCCTCTTAGCTGAGCACTTTACAATATGTGTTTTAATAAAACAGAGAGAGTAAAATTATTTGCTTGTAAATACCAATGTGCAAGAGAATTAATTAGGGCAACAGCAGCCTGGCTGTAGAGCCTCTCTTGAGGGGGTTCACATGCTCAGGACAGCTAAAGCATGGATGGTTTCCCTGAATAAATGTCTTCTGAAATTGTAAGCTTATACATTTAATCTCCATGTAAAAATTGCTGCTTTTGAAATCAGACTCATGATACACCAAAGGCCAAGTTTATCTGTGTTCCTACAATATCATCCATCAGCCCTGAATTCCATTAAGATCCTGATATCAGGGAGGTGTGACTGCCGATGTGTCCAATGTATTGGACACAATGAGGAGGACAATCAGCTGCTCTAAGCTTAGATCCAACAAATACCCTGGGTGTTTAATTGTGCATCATTTTATGTGATACTCCTCCACTGACACCTCTGTGCAGCTCAAAATGCTATCAGTCACCTTAAGCTTTTGCAAATCCTTCAGCTGACTGTAGGAGACACACTTTCTTTGTCTCTCAGAGCTCAGTATAATCTCTGGCACATCCTCCAAAATTGAACGTCAGGATACAAAATTAGGAGAGAGTGCAGGATGGTGTGATAGCAGGATGAGTGTGGCTCCAGAGAAGGGAACAGGAACAAGCAGAATTTCATGCTCAAAGCTGGTTGGGATGGGCCATAGGATGGCGCATGTCTCCCCGGAGGCAGCTTGGGTGCATGAGAAGAACCCCGTGGGTTTCCTAGAGACTGAGCATGCTCATCAGAAAAAGGACCACCACTACAAAACCTGCAATTTCCATCTCACCAGGGTAGCAAAAAAACAGCAAATGAGGCAGTAGCTTCACTCCATGCAAACCCTCTCTGAGTCAGCTTTTCTACCAAAGGCAGGCCCGAGTGTTTCTCTTGCAGCAGTCTCCTTCCCAGTGAGTGAAACAGTCTTGACAATACCTTGATATTTGCTGACATTAATTCCCTGCAAAGTCATCAGAAGAAATCACATACTCTGAGCTATTGGTGGCTGTGGGTACTGGGCAAGTCTAGTTTCTGTAATGGAGAAGACTGGTACAAATTCTCACAAGTGAATGTAGTTACCCCACTGAATAGCTACCAAAAAAATCCCTCATTTTTCATGGACTGCCATATAGAAACTGCAGTTAAACCAGCAGCTGGCTGGGTCTATGTTTAAAAGCCTGTTGACGGAAGAACATCAGCCTTCAATATACTTATGGGAATGCAGAAACAGACACACTAGTTAGGAATATAAAGCGAAAGGGAAAAAAACCTCCTTCTGATTCATGAAAGTGAGAAAACTATTGCGTTCCCTACCTGCCTGCCGGCAATGGATTTTTCCGCAAGACTGCTATTCTAGGTTCTGCCAACAACAGGAGTCTGTGAAGCTCTTCCAATATGATTCACCCCAGTTTGTTTTCAAAACACACACATATACACAAAGACATGTACATGAGGCACGTAAAGTGCAGTTTGCGTTAGGGTAAGAATAGCTGTTTTTATACAGCTCAGACAGAAAGAAAGGAATTTTTGTCAAAAGTTTTCCTGTCTGTTACTCCGTATGTAAACTTTAAATATTTCTTGAGATACTACATCCACAGCAAGTAATCAGAATGCATGGTAAGAAGAAACATTTGCCACATAATCCAGTTTCCATTTCTCTTTTGCTGCTGCACATTATTAGCACGTTGAACATAACTGCTAGCACTCACTTCTAAAGAGTATGAATAAATCACTTCTTTGATCTCTTTCAAAAATCAAAAGAAAGAGATAAGGTAGGATAAGGATTGCATTAAATACGATTATGTTTAGAGTTTCTTCAGTCCTGAATGCTCTTTTTTCAGGGACTGACTTTAAGCTAAAAATTCAAATTATTCCAATTAAAACATGGTTCCCTAGTACAGCTGTCAAGAATAAATAGAATGCAACTAGGGCATTTGTGTGTGGCCAAAAGTCACCAAAACTTCCAAGAATTTCAAGGACAGTGTCAGAATACAAAATGACCTTGACATCACCTCTGAAAACAATAACATGAAATCTGATAGAGACAAGTGGAGATTACCCAGCGATAAAGGGAGCTTATGTGATTCAGCAGCAGAACTCTAGCAAAGAATTAAGGGATAAGGAAAACTTCAGATTATAAAACATCAGTGAGATGCTGTTGCCAAAAATTACAATTCTCATTTTGGGTTGAAGGAATGGAGAAAAGCAGCAGAATAGTGTAGGCAAGACTCAGAGGACGATTCCTATGCTCTGTCTGATCAGCTGTGATGCCACTCCTTGTATTCTTTCAATGCTCTTTTCAACAAGTTGGCTAGGCACAAATTGGAAAGAACCTATTAGGGAGCAGTCAGGAAGTTATAAAAGGTGATCAGACATGAACTATGAACTGGGTTTTACCTAGGGGAAAAAAGAAAGGAAGGAAGGAAGCAAGCAAGCAAGGGAGAGAATCACCAAGCCAGTACCCTAAAGCATGCACACAGACATGTTTAAGAAAAGGCTGCTGGGGAACATCAACAAGAAGAATTTAGTACAGTTTTCAGCTGTGGTGGTTTAAGAAAATATTTCTGAAGTAGGAAGGTGCAGCCCTGAGAAGGGTTATTGAGCCATTCTCCTTCACAAGAGGAGCTAGGGTCAAGGTCAGGCTAACAACTGCTGGAATAGTCTACATCTCTGGCATATTCAAGCCCAGGATTGGAGCATGAGATCTTTTGAGTCCTGTAACCTTACTTTCCAATGATTACAAGTGCCTGCAGTAGAGAGGTCTATGTCTAATTCCTCTCTGCAGTCAAGACGATTAATAGCTGAAGACTTGAACTTCTTAGAACCGATGGAGTTCTGCCACAGACGTGAGAGTAGTCCAGATCTCAGACTTTGAATGCTAACATCTTCAATGTGAAGTTGAAGGACAACAAGCAGTGAAATTAATGGGCTTAAGTTTTCTTTGCTACAGCCTTTCAAAGTACTTAGGTCCATCACATTGCAGGTCAGTTGTACTTCTCAGATATTGTTCACCAATATACATGGTTTGTATGAAATACAAGCTGTGACTCTTGTCCACCTATACACGCCTGCATTTCACCAGTGAAGCCCCGTATATGTTTAACTGGAGACAGAAATGACAGTCCTTGGAAAATAATATATATTTTTTGGATACACAGTGAGTTATTTTGAAGACTCAATTAATCTTCTGTATTTGTTCTCAGGGTAAGTTTTTTATAAATCTAAATACACTAGAGACACTGAATATTCTTTATCTTCTGTACAGTAATACCTTCAAAACAAACTAGCATGCATTTGCATACACATAGACACATTAGCAGACTCAGTGGTTGACATTAGGATCTGCAGAGTGGAGATTCCATCTTTTCATTCATCTATTGTATCTTATGTCATTTCCACTTATGACATCCAAAACAGACAGCTGGTTTTATGGCCTTTTAATGTACTTTGCAGGAAGCAATCCTTGCATTAACATCTTTCCTTCCTGAATTCCCTCAGTATTGTTTATCAAGTCAGTATCAGGATAACTAGAAACTTCCATGGACATCAAAACTGGTTTATTTTTTCAATTATTATTAGAATTTGCCATGACATTTAAGTTGAACCATTTCTCTGACTTTTTTCTTTGCATAAATGACACATTTAATTTGTTCAAAATAAAGGCTACAAAGATGAACTTGAAAACTGATTTTGTCCCTGTAAACTTTCAGTTTTTCAAAGGGGAGGGCTCCCAAAGTTTTCTGACCTGAAAAGAATTTAAGAATAAAAGAAGAGCATAGTTAGCATCATGCTACTCTATGTAGCACTTGACCTGAGGAAACCCTAGGGAAAAAGCAGTCAGTGATTATTTCAGATGCATTTGTTCTAGAAAGGGAAACAGGCTTTCAGAAGCATCTGGCCACATGTACATTCCTTTTGAACACAGGGGGTCCAGTTCATGCAATCAGAATATTTCAGTTCTTTAAAGAAAAATGGAATGTATTCCTTAGTATTGCAGTTGGGTTGGGGACAATCTGCATGTACCAGAGATGTGGTTAAGGGAGGATTCTGGAAGAGGTATCTGTGCACAGGGATGACTGACAATACAAAATACACAGGGAGTCAAGGTATTTTGCTGTAGTGGTAGTGGAGATGATTTAAGACAGATATGTGCAAGCCAAAGTTTGCACACAAAGGCCTTTGGTCTTTCAAACAAAATGAAAACAGGCTGTGATACCAGTATAAAAGACTGTTAGTACTGTGGTCATAATCGACCCACTATAAATTCACTTTTTGTCTAGCTTGGTTCTCTGCCATAATGTGTCACAAACCATCATAATGATGCCTCATAACCTTCCTTGACATAGTACCCAAAAATGTCTTCCTTTGGAAGTATGCCTCCAAATTTCCATGTGTATACGGTTATTTTAATTCCTTGGGTCACCTTGATCCCCTACAGTATTTTTCAGATGTCGTGTAGCTGCATATAGGTAAGTATATATTATGTTAGGAGAAATCAGACTTGTTCTCAGGAAGTAGGTTTTGCCAAGATCTAGCTGTCTACAAATATTAGCTACAAGCCGTGTTAGAAAGTGTCCACCACAGTACCACAGAGCAATAATACCACCGTTAGCAGAAAAGAATAAACACCTTCTGTCTGTGTTTCACTGTCATAAAATCTACTGCTTCCTGCTCTCAGTCCACTGCAGCGAAAGGGAACATTTGCTAAAATGTCACAACCTTAGTTTTAAAAGAAGTTTTGCAATCCAATATAGCAGTAATTTTATTTCAAGAAGCATCTGGATTTTATTAGATGCAAACACAGTTGGTAGAAGTCTGGAAGAGGAGAGAGATAAAAAAATGTTCTCTCTGGAATATTTTAAACCAGAAGCATTCATCATGCTCAGCATAACCTTATAATATAACATGGGGGTTTAGGGTGACTGTGCAGTTCACTGCAAAGCTATTGCTACTGCAGTGAGTTGTAGTTATACTTTCATTACCTCTGGCAACTTGCAAATGGTGACAGGTGAAAAGTTTCCTTTCTTCTTTGTGGGATTCAGCAGTTGCTTGCAGCTTCACTCAGATTCCCTCAGAGCAGGAAAGACTGAAGACTGATTTATAGTAATTTCTGGGCAGTTATGGGCATTTGCTGAGCCTTTTCCCTACAAAACAACTTTACTTTTGGGAAGTCATTGTTCACAGGTGATGCTTGTGATGCTGTCCCCATTGTTGGCTCTTCCAGCGCCAGTTTAACAAGGTCATATTTTCTAGTTCCCACTCAAGGAACAATAAGTAATTCATTTATAGAATTTGTACAACATGAATATCTAGCAGACATACGAATGTAAATTTGAATATGAATCTAAATGTAAAGACCCACATCAAAGCACCCTGAAGCTATGCTTGGATTTAAAAACAACATCAAAACTTCATTTTTATAAATCAAGTCTCTTCTTTCAATGAGACAAAACAAATAAGCGACTGATATCTAGTGTGGCATTTAAACATAAGAAAGCGTTACCTTCCCTGGAGATGAATCTTCTCTTTACACACATAACTCACTGGAATTATATATGCAAACAAGAACATGCTTGTCTAAGAACTGCATAATCACAGCCCATAGTCACATACACTGTGACATAACTTACACTGGCAATGACATCAGCCACACAGCAGGAGAGTTAGATGCTGATCAGCTGGTACGGCTGGCTACATTCACACATAAGTGCTAAAAAGGATCCTCAGAGATCTAGTGGATAATGTTCTCAGCCCTACTCTATCTGCCTGTGGTCACCAGTCCAGGTAGCATGTCAGATCAAATGGGCAAGAAAGCAGCATGGGGAAAGTCACATTCAGCAGGTCTAAATCTCTCCTTATACTTGGAAACTTTTCTCATCAGGAAGGTGTGTGGATTGACAGTTTACAAAGCTCCTCCTTGCCTTAAACCCTATAGCAGAAGAAAGGATAAAAGGATACTAGTCAATTATGAGCATCGTGGTAACTAGCTTGCTTGAGATGTACCAGTCTCTTTTCCACTTTCTAAACCTCACATGGCAAGCAATGCAAACTTCAGTAACATGTATTACAGCACCCATCAGGGAAACCCTGAGCATCCCTCTGGTCCTGGGGGACCTCGTTTTGCCAGCCTCTCTCTACCCTGGGTCTTCCATTCACCTAACACACCTCCACCACTTCCAAGTGTGAACACACCATTCTGACGCCATCCTGTCCCCAGTGTGAATAATTTATCTGAGGAAGGAGGTGAGCGTAGTTCACCATTATATTTATGTTCTGTCTACCGTTTAGGAGAGAATTTGACCTAACAGGAATTAAAGCTGTAAGTGGCCAGCTTTAGCTGAGGTATATTTGCAGTGTCCCTGTGCATTCATAAAAACAAACAGTGCACATAGCACTGGACACACTATGAGGCATGTTTTTCAAATTAATTTTATATGCATATGATTTCTGATTTAAAGTGCTATGATTTGGGAACTTTTAAAAGTGTGTATCCCACTACCGAGGCAGTGAAGTGTGCCCTGAATGCACTGGCATATTTTTCCATCCCTAAAAAAATGCAGTAAAGTATGTAGCAGTAATAAATAAGCAGATTCCTGGAAAAACTCAGTAGTAGTGAAACCTGCTGTGTGGCACTCAAGGACAACCACTGTCATGGTTTAACCCCAGCCAGCAACTAAGCACCACACAGCCACTCACTCACTTTTGCCCTGGTGGGATGGGGGAGAGAATCAGAAGGGTAAAACTGAGAAAACTCGTGGGTTGAGATAAAGAGAGTTTAATAGGTAAAGCAAAAGCTGCACACACAAGCAAAGCAAAACAAGGAATTCATTCACTGCTTCCCATCAGCTGGCAGGTGTTCAGCCATCTCCAGGAAAGCAGGGCTCCATCACATGTAACTGTTACTTGGGAAGACAAATGCCATCACTCTGAACATCCCCCCCTTCCTCCTTCTTCCCCCAGCTTTATATGCTGAGCATGATGCCATACGGTGTGAGATATTCCTTGGGTCTGTTGGGGTCGGCTGTCCCGGCTGTGTCCCCTCCCAGCTTCTTGTGCATCCCCAGCCTGCTTGCTGGTGGGGTGGGGTGAGGAGCAGAAAAGGCCTGGGCTCTGTGCAAGCCCTGCTCAGCAGTAGCTAAACCGCCCCTGTGCTATCAACACCTTCCAGCACAAATCCAACACACAGACCCATACTAGCTACTATGAAGAAAATTAACTCTATCCCAGACAAAACCAGCACAACCACAAAATAATCATTTTAAGATTGTCTTGAGGATGGATTAAGCTCAGGCCATTTCCTATTCCCTCCAGCAGCTCGGACATAAGCGCAGTGTTGGAAAGCACATTTTGTGTATCTGTGGACTGGATCTAAAAAGCCGTTTAGTACCACTCATAAAAGCCAGCTAAGAGCATAAGCACACAAATGTTAACTGAAGAGGTCTTACTGATTCATGGTATAAGCCTACACAGACAACAGCAGCTCTCCAGGGAGGGGGCTTTGGCCAACATGCTTAAATCATGGGAGTGATTTTTACAGATGCCAAAAGGATTAAGATGCTCCATTTTCCTTATTAATCAGGAATCATGCAAGGACCCACAATGTCTTTGAAAAATTACTCTACACATGTTCGTTTGGATATGAAATCATCCAATGGGCTGCATCCTCCAGTGGGTGTGTATCTGTTTCTTTCTTTCAAAAAACTTCACTGCCTCCAAGAACAGGAATAAACTCTTAGTAATGGGGTAGGACTTAATCAGTATATTCAGATCATAACCAATACAGCATTACAGGTTTTTGCTTCCTGTTTTGTGTTGATTTTTAATTAACATTGACCTTTATATATATAATAGTTGGTTTTCAAAAGGCCAACTGGAAACCCTCTTGTGGATTACCTCATCTAGGCACAGATTTTTTTGTGTGCATATTTGTAATTGTTTGAAGGTTTTCCAAGCATGTCTTAAAGTCACACTACAGTTTTCAAACACATTTATAAGAACATTACAAGGTTATGAAACTTCAAAGAAAAAAATGAATTTTACGCAGTAATGGTGACTTTGTGATGGACACTAGACATGGAAAGACTATTTAGGCCCCTAGCCCATGAAGGCTGACACACAAATTTAAGGATATAGCTGCAGAGCATGGATTTAGAGATAGGCATGCACCGTATATATGCTTTTGTGAGATTGCTCCAGCCTGCTTAAAAATCAGTTGCACTTTATGGTTTTGATTTTGGCTTTTCTATAAAGAAGGCAGAATTTCTAATGGTCTTAAAGCATCAATCCTTCCCTGAGAGGTTAGACAAAAAGAAAGACATTAAACAGAAATTAGGAGACCAAGCCTGCTCCCAAAGAAGCTAAGGTCAGAAATGGTCTCATTTCAATGGAACAGTCTAGTAGTAAAATTTCTGCCTTCCTCTTAAATATTAGTCTTCCTTTCCTTTTCTGCTCATGTGTCTGCCATAGCTCTCATCTCTCCAGCGGCTATGATCTGCTGCCAAGATTTGTTCTACTCTCCATGTAATTTATGACCCTGTCATGCAGCTTATTCATACACACTTTCCCAGTGGCAAGGCTGAGGATACCGATGTATTTAAATGTTGCTCACAGAGGCGCAGGGAGCAGGGTCCAGAGAGACAAAGCACATGCCTAGCTTTATTCAGGTGACAGTCAAGGTAAATCAAACAGTGGAATTACTGCAATAGCTAAAGGTAGACACTTTAATTAATCTTCGCTGGGTCAGGATCTGAGCCTTTCAGCTACAAAAAGTGCCTCGCAGATCTCTAAACTGTGAGCCAACAACAGCAACAAATTCAGTGAACTGGGTTGCCTCAAGCCTAACACTGCTTCCCCCAGCTGACCTGCCTTACCCTTGGCAATGTTTCTACCAGACACTATGTGCCTACAGGAGCCAGGGGCCTAAACAACATGTCTATGTAGACTCATGTACTGAGAAACCTAAATTGTACTGTCTTTCAATGAGATGTAGGCCCACAAGTCTCTTGGACCTGGCCTGTCAAACAATTTTAGGTCTCAAAGACATGGGAGGTAGATGTCTGTATGTTGACCTGAGCCCCAGGCATTTCAGAGGTGCTTAAACACCAGCACTCCAGAGCCCTAAGCTCTGTCATAATCATCTTACAACAATATTGGTGAAATGCTACTGATATTCCTGTGATCCTTATAATTTTGTTGTCTGAAATATTTCTTTCCTGTGCACAGATGCTCCATCTTCGATAAAAAATTCCTACCAAAGGTATGTTTCTCTCTTCTCCTTTTTGTTTTCTCCTTCAGGGCTTTCCATATAAGAAATGTCTCAGGCTGTTTGATTTGTTAGAGGAAAAAAGAGTAATTTTTAGAAGCTATGTTTCAGCAAAATATTCTCTAAAGACAGGGGACTTAGACAGGCCCTTTAGAGCCTCCCACTTCCATGTCCCTGCACACCACTGAAACAGAACCTGAAAACAGTGAGAAGGAGCTGACAGTCAGGAGATAAATGCCACGTGTAGCACTTATTTTCAGTATTACACATGACATTTCTGATTATAAATTAATTGAAGAGACATACTGTTAAAAACTTTCCCTTCGTTTAATGTGCATGTAATCTGCATTTTATATTAATGCACTGTATGGAAAATACAAATGCTGTTCCTGGAAAGCAAACTACGATCTCTTTCCACATTGTGTATAAATCTGGAGAGTATAATCAAATACAGAAGCAATGTATATCTCCAGAATCTGAAGCTTCTACCTACCCTTATAAATCTTTCAGCTATGGAATGGACAACAAGTGGGTTTATACTAATCTAGCCAGATTAATACCCTGATTTGATGACACATATTTAAGTAATGTTTGCTTTAATTTCTGCATGACCTGGCTAAGCAAAAATGTGCCTCAAATAAACATGGCTGACTTGGGATATATGCAATGAGTACAAACACCAGATGCATCATCAAGAGCTTTGGGATATTTGTTTTTAGCATATGACCACAAGAGATGATGCATCTTTGCAAAACTTCCTACTTCACTTAAGAATTATGCTCAGCTTTTTTGGTGTTGCCAGAAGCTATCCTGGACGACATTATGAGAAGTTTTCCTCTCCAGACTACGTCAAACTATTTAGGCTTTTCTTTCCTTTGAAACCCCCTTTTTTCCTCCATTTCCATATCTACGAAAGGGAAATGCTGATAGTTGCCCAGTTCAGAAGGTCCTTAGATCAACCTGCTAACAGGCCCAAATCCTGCTCCTTTTACAAAAAATATGAATTCCATTGTTCAGTTCAACAGGCTGGACAGTAATCACCTCATTGTAATCAGGTAAGGGGTTTAGTTTTCCATTCGTTACATCGCTAAGTGCCTGCCCAGCAGCTGTTTCTATGCCTTTACAGGAGAGGTGTTGACAAGCAAGTGCAGGTTAAATTATGATACCACCCCTTCCCCACACACCAGTCAAAGGTGTTTGCTGGTCTTGAGAGGAGAACTCTTCAAGAGAAGAAAAGTGTCTGAATCACCAGCTTTCCTGCAAGACACTTTGAAGCTTTAAATCGGTGTGTAAGCGCTTGGAAGTAGTGAAATCGATTCCTGGAACATGGGCACAGCTTCTTGTTCTGGACAAATTGACTTGTTTTCACTTGTGATGTCCCAGTGGAAAACCTCTTGCAGTGTATCATACATACATCAATGGCTAAATATTGTCAGTGATAAAACTTTCATTTGCACATAGAAACACCTTTTGCATGACTATCAATATGGATGGCAGAAAGAATTATGTAAAATGGCCCATGAAAACAGTGTATATTTATTGTTACCACAATAGTTTATCATCTCAAGAATAAGGAATACCGCTAACTCCATAAATACTGTCAGAAAGGTAAAAGAAGTAAGTGATGACTGTTGGAAAGCATCAGCTCCAAATCTGTATGATTTCATGGTAGGTAGTTCAGTATAGACTGAAAATATGAACTCCGTGCCAGTCCAAGCTGCAAAGCAACCCCAAGACAAGAACAAGGACTATAATCAAAAAACATATGCAGACTATTATCAGTTTTCAGTGCCAGGGGGAAAAAAAATAAGGTTTAGCCCACTATAATCAACATTTGAAAGTAAGGAATTAATTCAAAGGAGTAATGACAGAGCAAAAATTTTCTGAGGCGGTATAGAAAGTCCTTTGCCATGAGGTCCAGCTTTCAGACAAAAATTAATCAATGCACATCTGGATTTTAACATAAAGTCACGCTAGAAACAGTTAAGCAATGAGACATAGGAGGTAGCTCCATTTCT
Source organism: Scopus umbretta (assembly GCA_013400535.1). Taxonomy (NCBI): domain Eukaryota; kingdom Metazoa; phylum Chordata; class Aves; order Pelecaniformes; family Scopidae; genus Scopus; species Scopus umbretta. Next base: position 20,190 of record VZTL01067106.1, on the reverse strand, counting down.
CAATCTGACTCTACAGTTAGACATTTCCAACGGAAGTGATTTGAGAAGAAGAAAAAATCTTACCAATACCTATGCCTATATAGGACCAAAACTCCCCGCTAGCAAAGCTCCCTTAGGTAAGAATCATACCTGTAAGGGACCCTGACTCCAAACTAATTATGAGTTGACGGACTGACACAGAATGAAACTCCAGCCCGCTTTACTAAAATTTCTTACTAGAAGCTCATCTTCCACAAAGGGTTTGAGTAAGTCAGAAACAGTCTTTATGCCTTATTCTGGGCCTCTCTCTGGGCTGGATTCCCACCCACAGAAGAGAAATAGTTGAGAAAATCCCACAGGAGAAGTGACACTATTGCTGGGCCACAGAAACAACAAAGTTAAAATAAATACATCAGAAACCAAGGAACATCTTGCTGGCCAGGAGACCTGGACTACCAGAAGGAAGAGGGTGGAAGAGTAGGGGAAAGAAAGTGGGAATGAAGACAGGGAGAAGGCTCAAGTTCTTCCACAGAAGCTGGAAAGTGTAAAAGGCAGCCAACAAGAACTTCTGGGCAGGGATGAAAAACAAGTGAAAGTGAGAGCTTCTCTCATCTCTGAGATTGCAGCCAAAAAATCAGGTTACTAACAGTAAGAGAAGGAAAAAAAAAAATAATAAAGCAAACCCTTCAAAATTGGCAGCAAAGAACTATCCACACTCCTTGGCTCCATGTAAGGCTGAATGGAAGGGGTAAGAAGGAAACGGGACAAACTGCAGCTTGGAGCCAAAATATTTTCCTTCTGGATACTCCTGGCTCTGTTCAGCCCTTTGTGACTCTCAATTTCAACCCGTTACGCACTCCCCCGTAATCAACATAATAAATAGCTGTTTGCTTGCTCAGTGTATTCAACTTCCTCACAGCAAGCCAAGCTCGACGCAGCACTAGCATTTATTTCTGGATTTTGACCAGGCCTGCCTAAAACCAAACAAGACTTGGTGTGATTTGCCATATTCACTGGGAGAGAATAAAAGCAATTGCACTCAAACACCAGAGTTTGTAGCCAAGTTCACCTCATGCTGCTGGTGGTGATATCACTGTTATTTAACTTGCTTTAGTACTTTTAAAACTGTTGTGGAAAAAGGGAGGGTTTCAGTTCTGTTTCTGAGCTTTGAGGGAGATGCAAGTTATGCTAACAACATGGACATAACTAACTGCTGTCCCTCCATTAAAAGAAAAAACCCTCTATTACTCAAAACTCAAATTTTTGTTAGAAACCCGTAATGACTAAGTAAAAACAGCCACTAGAATTAGGAGCCTTCCCTCATCACCACCACTGGGTGGAATTTGGGCCAAAATGCAAAAATTAAAAAGAAAATAACAGTCATAAGAAAATGCGCTTCTCCAACTGTCATAGCTTTTTTCCTTCCTTTGTCCATGCTTAATGTGTACAGGTTTGCACATGATTGCAGGTGTTGCTAATTCTCCCCCATTAACTGTGCAGGGAAGTTCTGGTTCCTGAGGGGTGATCTATCACACTTCGTGCTCAGCAACGCAACCCCCTGTGCTGCCCAGGCTCCTCACAGCAATCCTCTCTAGTGTGTTTTGTCCCAGTAGTCCCGCTCTGGGGCCTTGTGGAGCGCTCTCATCTTTGCTTTGGGGAGAAACTGCAGGATTCCATTTCCTTCCATGCAAGGAGTACTGGGCTGTGAGCAGGAGGAGGAGATGGCTTGTCCATTCCGTGCAGTGGTCCTTGGGGGCTGCTTAACCTCTGAAAGGAGGAAAATAAGCGGTACAAGCAGTCAGTTAAAGGGGGGATTTCCTGTGAGCAGGGCAGACATCAACTGTGGAGGTGGAACATCCCTCATTAAGACAAAATAGTTCCAACTCTGCCTCAAATAACATCTCTTTCAAGAGCTGGCAACACTGTGCTTGGTGTCCCAAGCCAGGTCCTACAGCCCCATTCAACGGTGCTCATGAGACATCCCAAAATGCCAATTCAAATTTCCAGAGCTGCCCTGCCAAGTTCCCAGAAGTGCTGCAGAACTTCCCTGGCAGAGTATCAGGCTGGGATTACCAAAGGACTCAGGCAACATGAACAGGATTTGGGCATCTGTGAAAATCTCCACCAAACATATCAAAATGTGATGAAGAACATGTTTTCAGATCTTTCAAGCTGGTATTGCCTTTCCAAAAGCTTCTCCTGTGCACGAGGGTCTGTCACATGCTACTTGCCTGCCAGTTCACATTGTCATGGGTCTCATGAGAGTTCTCATTTTTTCTTGAAGTTCTGGCATCAGAAAGCATGTCAGAATCTCAGTTTCCATTCTTAAATCATTTTGTATGTGATGTAAACACCTCCATAAAGAATCAAGAAAACAAACAAACAAACTGAAACCCCCCAAACCACCCCTCTACCTGGAAAAGAATTAAAATCTCTTCCTCCCTGCCTTCCAAAGCTGTTCCCCTGATTTTGCAGGGTGTGACTCACGCGTGTTAAATGCCTGGGGCTGACAGTATGGCAGACCCAACTGCAGAACAAGAGCCGTGGCTATGAACTAACTTCTCACCACTGGCAAACTACAACAGTTCAGGTAGACCAAACTAAATGACATAATCCGTGGACAGCTAGAGAAAGGAAATGTGTTTTTCTGTGTTGATGACACTGAACATTTCATTAGGAAAGACTGGGGAGGAGAGAGAAGAGAAGGGAATTTCCATTGAGAGTGCCAAAAATCTAATTAATGCCCTGTTAGGGAACATTTATACACTATAAAATTAATTTCTACACTGAGAGCCGGCATAAAGTTACAGTTAACCGGCAGAAGGAATGAATTTCATTTGAAGAGCAATGTTCCAGATTCCTGGACGAGACACTCAGGAGTGAATGAAGCACTGTGCAGTAGAGTCTCAGCAGCCTTGAAATGAATTTTGCTGTGACCTAACAAAAACCACAGACTTGAAATTGTGATGATTCAGAAACTTTCAGCTCACAACAGGAATTCTTGCAAAATATTTGGGAACTGCAGGAAGTGTTTAATGGTCTCCCTATGTCAAGGGGAGGAATCCTGACCTCTTGTCTTTATGGTTCTTGTTCCTTTGAGTGATAATTTTAGAAGGAGATGATTAAGCCCGTGTGGCCTTCTAAGGTTGGTAAAAGAATAACAAGTGACCTAGCTTGGTCCTTTCAGTACTAATTCATTTTCCCTCTTTGCTATTGGAATTTGCAGGAGAATGGTTACAGGGACAGACCACGCTCCCAATCATATGTGTAGCTCCCCACGAGTGTGTGCAGGAAAGGATATCAAGTCAACCTAGTGGAGATGTTTATCTGCAGAACAATACAACAGAGCAACAAAAGTCAGGAGAACCTTATAAGGGCATGTACCTTTTCTAACACCAGCTGAAAAGTTGGGATTTCAGCAGAAAAAAAATCTTGAAAAGACCAAGAACATGAATCAGAATACCCATGGCTGAAACAAGAGGATTGGGACATTCTTAATCCTTATTCGGATGCAAAAAGCATGGAAGGTGGCTATACTTCAAACTGATCTCATCCTAAGAAAGCCTTCAGGTGAATCTTCCTTTCCTTTCCTGTTAGCTAGAGGGACAAACTGACAGCAGGACAGACAAAGTTGTTACATCCATTTCCCCAAATAAGTAAGAGACGTCTCAGAAAGTCTAACAGCATGAAATATAATAATTACTCCATGTTTGTGTCATAATTACTGTCACAGATTTCTTTAGAAGTGAAACCAGGCTGCTCCAAATTGTATTGAAATATGACTCATAGGATTATTTCTGTCTACTAATAAATGATGACTATGCAAGAAACTAATTTGAGCATCACTGAAAATTATCATTTTGTTTTGTGTGCTTCCAGTAATGTTTTCTTAAACAAGAATCTTATGTTGGTCCCTGTATTTGTGTAACTAATGCTGTGGAAAGCAATAGACACAGTCACACACTTGCTAACACTGTCTTTCTCATTCAATTTTCAGACTGAATCCCATTTTCAGTTTTGTGTAAATACTTATACAGTCATTGAAGACCTAAGTGCAATGCAAAATTACATGAACTGGACTTAAAACAGACATAAATGAGGTCAATGTCCATCATTTAGCCTTCATGGGTAGTATACCCAGTAGATGAACCTTTTAAATGCAATTTAAAAATATTTGCTAAAAGCAGCATGCTGGAAAAGCACCTAAAAGTCTTATTTCTTGGGACCAGGGACTCTCCTCCTCTAATGCCTGCAGAGAGCTAGTAGGTACTATGTGCCTAGACCTACAGAGGTTATAAACTCCCTGGAGCACTCTTTGGCTCTGTTTCCACAGCATGGAGCAGCCACAGGCTCTTGCTCCACGAGGACTGCCAGTTGCTTCCTCATGTTTGTTTATTCCACCATAGCCTGTTCCTTATGGATTACCTGTACTTAGCTCTTACATTTTAAGCAGGTTTCCCCTAGCAATCTTTATTTATCATAATCCTCCTGTACTTGAAGACTCCTCATTACCCTTTCCTTTTCCATGTCAACTGAGCTTAATTAGCAGCTCGTAACAGCACCAGGACCTGTTCACATGCTCACTGGAAGTGTATGCAGAAGCAAGTGCTGCGCAGAAGCAGCGCTACACTGCATACTGTGTAAAAGAAATTGAAAATTTGACCAAGGCCTATACACAGTAACTGGAAAAAGGACCTAAAATTGCCTCCTTGTTGCACATATGTGTTTCCTAGAAGGAAAACTCTTCCACTGAAATCCACTCAGTAATGCTTCTTTTGGTGCAGGCTAGGTAAAGTATATCCCATTTATAAACAGTCATAGAGCATAATTTTCTGACAGTGTGCTTTTCACCTTGCTTTTATCAAAGAACCCTAGATTTGTTGTAAGCTGGAATTTGAGGATGACACTTCGTATCTTAGGTCTCAGAAAACCAGGAGCGCTTTCTGAAAGCAGGTTCTCATTTTAAGGAACTGGATATTTGCTAGTTTATGATGATGTGTCCTGCTTCAAAGCTAATGCTCTCCCTCAATATGGCCACCTTAGTTCTGTGGTTATTTTGAGGGATAATGCGTGTCCGGTAACTCAAAAAAAAATGCAGCACAGTAGAACTAAAAATAAAAATTAGGAAAGATGGGAATTAGCTCACCACAGCTCATCTCAATTGCCAGGTCAGGTTTCAACTTCCAGTAAGTTTTCGGCAGGAAAGCTTGTGTTAATGTATCTGTGGGCATTCCTCATACAGAGGAATAGAAATTTCTTTGAAAACAGATACCTCACATCACAACTACATGCTTTCCTCGAACAAAGCATGTGCTGGATCTGTACATGCTGGATCTGGGTGTCATCCCAAGTGAGATATTACTGCTTGCATTTTAGTAAAGATAATACAATTGGTTTGCAGTAAGTGGAACTAGAGCTTGGCACTCAACTTGCTGAAGAACTCACATGGAGACCTATAGATGTTCAGCTTAAGATGTTGGGAAACACTGTAGGTTACTTTACACTCACGTTTGTCTGAAGAGTCACTTTAATAAATCAGGAACCATAGCAGGCTTTTGAATTAATAATCCCTTTGCCAAGACAGAGTATGCATGGGAGGCATGAAAATAGTTAGCAACACAACTTTGATATATGATCTGAACTTCAGTGCTGGCCCAGGCGCTGTACCAGAATGGGGGACACCGTGCCTTGCTCACTAGCAGCTTCCTGTTTGAGAGCCACAATTACAGTGCATGCTCTCTGCTTTAAAGTATTCCTTCGAACTAGGGAAAAGAGGCCCCCCCCCCCCCCCCCCGGAGGGGGAGGCGCGG